>PVJH01045563.1:0-12324 GCA_004026705.1 Nesogale talazaci
CGCCACCAGGGCTCAGCCCCCCAATTTTCTTCAGTTAAAATATCAATCAATTCAAAAAACTTCACTTCAAAGAAAAATGACCTGGAAGAAGCATTCATTTTATATTGTATCTGAAGAATTAAGTCCTTGCTTAAGTTAAAGTAAGATTCAGCAGCACTTTCTGGGTCCTGAGTGGTCAGGATTAAATACTGTATCTAACGGCAAACTTCCCTTTCAGCCTCATCAGCCACCTTAATGACCTGGCAGGAGTCACTGAAGGAAATACCAAACAGTATTTGAACTTGTCATTTTCTTTCACTGTTTTGATAATGCAGATATTTTCCACTCTAATGCGGCAAGGTATTCAATCAGCTAAAATTACGCATGCGCTCAAGATAAAGCTAACTAGATGTTTCCTGACTCTCTCTCTATTTTCTCAACTCACGATATATTTTCTTTCATTTGGGAGACTGAAAGCCAGAAAGATAAAAGTTTAGGAGAGCTAAGATATAAATTGCCTTTGAAATATAGAGAAAAACAAGTATGAAACTGTGAAAGAAACTTTTACCCTGACTCTGCCGATTGCTGGAATCACTACGGAAATGTCATTAGTAACTTGAGGAAATTTGGAATAGACTGTTCTAATTTCCAGTGCTTGCCTTGAGTTTCTGAGTCTCCTTCATTTTTAAAAATAGATATCAGGTAATAGGTTATCCTTGTCACTTACTTTGTGGTTGTGATAACGTTGCCACTTCCCACGACATTCCACTCATTTTTCAGGAGGAGAAACTTCGGCAGGGTCGTTCTGGAGTTTCTGGTCAACTTAAGTCCTGCAATTGATTGATTCAACTGAAGTAAAATTCAATAACCATTTCTAGAACATGAAAGAAACTCAGGACTAGGGTGAATAACATATGAGTTATTGCCAAATTCTTGACACATAGCCCAATAATACAGACATATGGTGAAATAGAACAAGGGCGGTGGAAACCACACATGCTAGGAGAGAAAATAAAGAACAAAGATGAATTATGAGTCAAAAGTTTAAGAAGTCATTGTTTAACAGAGATTCTTAAGGACGTATTAGGTCCATAGGTAATGACCAGGAACGGTGCTCCAGAGAGAGGGAACAAGCTGAGTAAAAGCACAGTGTTAGCAGAAAGCCAGGTGCGTTTTGTTGATGATGAGCGATCCAGTGGTGAGGAACTTAGAGGTTTATGATTCGGGGAGGTGTTGTGAGTCAGGGATGGAGAGATTAGCAGAACACAACAATCTTCAAAAGAACGATAGAAACCTCTAAATGACAAATTGAAGAATTCGGTAAATATGCATATGTAGTAAGGCCTAGGGAATTGCCTATGGTTCTGAGCAGAGAAATGATAGGACAGTTTTTAGATAGTTGCCATGTGATAGGACCTGACTAGGGGACATAGCAGTGGAGTGGAGAACTGGAGCACTCTCGTTGCTGTCTCATCTTCATTTGGCTGGAACACCAAGAACACAGAGATGAATTCACTTACTCTTCACTTATTGGCTACCTTGCTGTTCGACAGTTCACATTCATGGCAATGGTAGAAAACCTACTATTCAACTATTTTGTCCATTAGTGAAACTTGATGGTGTGGTGGATTACACCTTGGATTGCTGGCTACAAGGTCACTAGTTCAAACCCCCCAGACAGTTCTTGGAATAAAGTCGAACCTTTCTACCACCTTACAGATTCACAGCCCCAGATCTGCCCTACAGGACTTCTAAGAGTCAAAATCAGCTCGATGACAGTGAATTTTTGATGTATTAGGTTAGACAATAGTATGGTAGGCTGGGTTGTTTAGAGAAATAAAATCAGCAACATCTTAGATGCATAAGAAAGAAAATTTTTTGATAACAATAAAACATTTTTAGTCCAAGTGCCTAATTATAGCCAGAGATCCCTCTTCAGACTCACATGGCTAAGGTCAATGATGCAAGAAAGTGCAGTTGGAGGAGGGTGGCCACAGTGAGCAGAGCACATGGATCCATGGTCAGCAAGAACACAGCAGGGCACCAACAACTCGGCGGTTGGTTCCCAGAGTCAGCTGTCGACCATGGGATCACCTCTGGAGGCAGATAAAGAGTTCTAGCAGAGAAAATGAAGCACAAGAGAGAAAAATGCTTATTACCTCTCTTATAAAAAAAAAAAGTCACAATCCCAAAGAGACATCACCAGTGTACCACTTTACTAAGAGTTTGAACTTGACCCTACTTCCATACAGGTACCATCAAGTTGTCATAAATTCTTACCACCACATGCTCCACTTACATCTGGTAGTAACAAATGCAGAGGTGCTAGTGAGACTAGTGCTGACTGATGGTTAAGGTTATATGTCACCTTGAATGGGCTGTGATTCTCAGTAGTTTGACAGTTATTTAATGACATAACTTGACAGTGGTGTAATTATATCATCCTTCTCCATTTTATGATCTGATGTGGTCACCCTCCATTTTTGTATAATACTGATTTCCTCAAAACTATATGGTTTTTGGAACCTAACCCTATTGAGAAGTGACAAATGGGTATAATCAAGTTACAGCTTCAGAAAGTTCAAAGTGCACTAATACAATCCCCAACCAGACTTGATTCTACAGACTCAAACTAATACAACCTGGAACTTTCTGACTAATACTCAGCCCAAAAGAACAACAAAGTACAACATTCTGAAAATCATCCAAAATTGATGTTTGTTAAATTTAGATTCTTGATAGTTAGAAAAGTTGAAGATGGTAGATGATATTTTTTCTTTTTATTCAATTATTTGATAAACATGCAAGTAATCAGACACTAAAAAATAATGAGACATAATCTTCATCTTCAATGATTTGGGTTTAGAAAATAATCGGGGTTTTACTTTTTTAGTTTACCTACTCTAGACTTCATCTGCATTTGTACATTAAAGACAGTGGAAATTCCTGGTCCTTCTGACTGTAATGAGTCTGACTGTTCAAGTGCTATCTGTGCATAGTAAAAAATTACCACAGAGAGTAAAATTATCAATAAAATCACTCTAAAATAAAGCCTATTGGAAAGTGACTCTTGCAGGAAGTGGAATGAAATCCCCCATTGTGGAGAGCCAGATTCAGAGGCCGTTGTTTGCTCTGCAAACAATTCCTTCTGCCCCAGGGTTTCTAGCAAAAGTTATCATGCTCTGGCGAAAAGCCAGCTTCCGGGATGCTGACGCTGTCACTGACTTATCTCATCATTAGCTAACATGGACCCGTTCTCCTCTCTTCTTCTGTACTCTCATTAGCATACTGGACCAAAGTGAGGACTACCGCCTCTCTTATGTGCCTTTTTACCTTTTTTGGAACTTCACCCCTAATTGATTACAGCCACCTAGTCCACTCATTCACTGTATTTGCATAATATCAATGTGTTGTAATATTATTGGTCGTTTCCCAATTTCACTGTATTTACATATTATCAGATTGTGCAGCTATATTTACCCTGAGTTTCTCCCCAATAAATGAGGCTTGATCAGAATCCTGTCTTGCCTCCATTCTTCGCGTTTTCCTACCCATCTTTATCTTTCAGGCTCTGGACCCAGAGATCCAAGTTCGAATGTCCCACGGGCCGGGACACCCCATCCCTTCCATGTTCAAAAGCTTGGGATTTGAATTCTCACAGCCATTTTGAATATTTCCAACAAGTTGTAACTTCTGAATCTATCTGTGAGCTCCATGTTGGTAGAAGTAGCAGGCCTGTCAGTCAGTAATGCATCAACATTGCCTAGAACATTTTCTGGCACAGAGTAGATGAAGAATGGATATTAGTGAAATAAGATTAAAAATATAATGATTATATTATGAAGACATTTTAAGAAAAAGGAAAACTGCATTGGTAGGGGCAAAAAAGGCAGAAGGCTGTACCAATGAACATGTTTGCATCATGATATTTCCTCTGCTAAATCTTCAAAGACAAGGACTGTTTTATGATAATTTCCTTGGGAAGCCATATCTATTCAGCCTAGACGTCTAACTTGACCCTTCAAGGCTTCTTGTTCCCCCAATTCAAAGAATGCAATCTGAGTCCTCAGAAGTTTCCCAACCTGCCATTTTGATGCAGTGTAAATTGAGGAGTGAAACATTCTTCCTGGGTGGGTTAGAAAGGTGGAAACACCCCTCTACTAGTATATAGAACTCTGTGAAGTATCTAAATATTGCGTGTAGAGATTTTTGTTTAATAGAAGTTTGTATGATTCTATAGCAGTGCCTCTTGACTTAGCCTTGTCTATGTGAGTTTAGGTTCTTTCATTATTCTGTAGCCTGGACTCTCCAGAGAGGATTTGTATTTATTTCTCCCAGTCATCAAAAGGCACTATCATCTAGGAACTAAGTGTTTAGCTTGGGTAGTCTGTTTCAGACAGGTAGGGTAAAATCTAGCCTTGAAACCCTGAGAATGCAGCCTGAGTTTAAGAATTCTTAGAGGAAACTTTGTCTCCTTTTTCTCTTTTATTGTGCTCCACCCAGTCAATGGGAGATCAAGCATGTCATCTCTTTGTCAAGCATCCTCTCCCTCTGAGAGACATGCAATTTTGTTTTCTTTCTTTGGGGAATCCAGATTTAGGTACTGGACTCTAAGTCTACCTCTAGACTCTGCTCAGGCTGTTCATGATCAGAGCGAATGGAAGGGTAAACATCCCCCAGGGATTTATGCTTTATTCCTGGCCTTTATTTTCTGGATCATTGATCTACACCATAGCAAAACCTATGGTTTTATATTTTAGGTGGATTATACCTTAATTGGCTGTTTGGTCAGTGCCATTGAGTCAGTACAGAGTCATCGTGATCCTATGTAAAACAGAAGAAACACCCCTGTCTCCTCCAGCACAATACTCTAAGCATCTGTTTTACCATAGTGCTGCTCAATTTTTTTTCTAAAACCTTTTTCCATTTTGTTCCCATTATTGCTATAAAGGAATTTACAGGCAAAATTTCAAATGTGTTCATTATAATTCAGTTTTAATTTATTTGTCATTTCTTGCACAGAAATATCTATTTTATGTAGGTTCTCAAACCAATGCAATGTCTCAAATTAAAAATAATTTGTGTGTGTCCACTGAATGTATGTCCCCTATAAGGCGTTTTTATTTGTTAACCTCAATGCACATGCACCACTAACTGCCACTGAGTCTATTCTGACTTAGAGCTACCCAAATAGGACAGAGTAGAACTGCCCCTTTGTATTACAAAGACAGTAAATCTTAACTGAGGCAGAAAGTCCCATCTTTCTCCTAAGGAGCAATGGGTGGAATCAAAGGTTAACGTTGAAGTTAATAACTCAAGACAATACCTACTATGCCACCTGGGCTCCTTTGACCTCCATAATTGAGTTCACAATGAATTGCCTTTCCCCAGTAGGCATCTGATCATTAAGAAGAATATACTTAATACACACACAATACTTGATCTCAGTTCTATTCAATGTCCCTACAATTTTATGGTGTCCAGTGACCCTTTGACTACTTAAAATATGAATTAGGCCCTCCAAAATGCAAAGAAACGAGGGAAGGATCCAACAAGAAGGGTTCTTGGAATGGCTCCTCTTGTCAAAAGATTACCCTTCCTCATGTAAGAATCACAGAGAAACAATCAAGTGCTTCTGCTCTTAAATTACTACTATACTTGCTGGAAAAATGTGGTTTCTAAGACCTTTTGGATCCATTTTATGTATCTGTAAGGTCTTATTCACTGTCATCCAGTAAATTGTGACTCAGAGTGACCCTGGCAGGTTAGGACTGACTCCGTGGGTTTCTGAGGCTTCCACACTTTGAGGAAGTAGAAAGCCTCATCTTTCTCTCTCAACAGCCCTAGAAGAAGAAAGAGGTGAGGAACCAATGTTGCTTAGGAAATCAACAACGTCTGCTTCTAGAGTTGGGAAGTAAGCTGCCTGATGGGTTGGAGCACCTCTAATTAAAGATAGGTGAAAGTAAAGGACGATAATCTTATGGTGTAAAGAAATGACACCCTAAGTAGAGACTCAGACTCAGCAGCAGTTGCCAAAAGAAAGGAAAAAGAAGCACTGCTAGAATTTAAACATCGCTGCTAGGGTGTAGCTCCACTGCAAGCTAACAAGATTCCTCCGAAGATTCAAATGCCCATTAAAATTTGAGCAGCTGTCTAAAAGGACTAATGGATCTCCCAAATAGAGAATAATCAGAGCTAAAACTAGGACAGTTCTGAGAAATCTGGAATGTTATCTACCATAAAAACATTGCCTAGTATGTTCCAACTAGTTTTCTCCAGGTGCCTATGCCCTGGGTAAGAGGATTACATGTGAAAACATAAATAAGTCTTTCCCTAGGATCCAATTGGGATACAGAAAGAAGAACAATTTTCCCCTACTTGTAGATAAAAATTTGGAATAACAGAGATAAATTGTGATTGAGCTCCAGGTGACAGTGAAAATGGGGGTGAGAGCAATTTCTTCATTTGTCACTTGTGGCTTTATCATCAAAAGCCTGGGTGGCATGAGGATGTGGGGGAGGCAGAACCATAAGTATTTCCTGGCTGTAGGTCTCTATTCCATGGTTTGGAGGAGACTGAAAAAGAGACCAGGAAGACCAGAGGTCAGAGTTAATCAGCAATGAGGCAGGTCCCTTATTATACAACAATGATGGCAAAAGAGATGTTGTTAGTTGCCACTGAATTGATCTCTGACTTCTGGTGGCACCCTGGATTCAGAGTAGAACTTACCCATAGGGTGCTAGTGGCTATAATTTTTACAGAAAACAGTTCACCAGTTCTTGCATCAAGCCAGTGGTTAAGTTCAAACTGCCAACCTTTTAGGTTCATATCTTGTTATAAACCACTTGTACCACCTTGTCTCAGAAGAAACTATTCCTTCCCTCAATACAAGAACACTTTGTTCTAACAAATTGACCATTGGAGATGCTCACTCGCCTGGAATAATCACAGAAAACAAAATGGGAATATAAACAAATAGTGTCTGTGTCTTAAAGGCTTGATGTGAAACAAACTACCATCCAGCAGAGAAACAACAAACCCATATGGAAGAAGCACACCAGCCTGTGTGATCATGAGGTGTCACCGAGACCAGATAATCAGCATCAGAAGACCCTTAAGAAGCAAACAAAACCATGTGGTTGAAAATTAGGAAGGTCAGAGCAGAGACCCAAAGTCCATCGGTAGAAAATGGACATCCCCTCAGAAAGGGGTCACAGGGAAGGGATTAGTCAACCAGGGCACAGTGGAACACTGATGAAACACAATATTCCTCTCATTCCTTGGGGCTTCCTCACCCCCCACTATCATGACCCCTCATTTTGGATTGAATTGGAGCATGTACATAGGTGTTGATAAGAGCTAAGGGCTCAGGACACATGCAGCCCAAGAGGAGGAATGGGAATGGTGATACTAGATGGATGGGAAGACGGAGGAGGAGAAGAGGGAGGAGCTATCATAATTATTGACATATAGTCACACACACCTGACCAGGGGGAAGAAAAATGAAAACCATGAGGGGAAACAGTGGTCGGTGGAGATATGAAAATAATGATAATTTGTGATCTATCAAAGGGTCATGAGGGTGGGAGGGAGGGAAGGAGGAAAGGGAGGAATCTGATATCAAGGTCTCAATAGAAAGTAGTAGTCTAGAGAAGAATGATGGCAGCATATGTACACATATGCCTGATACAATTGATTTATGGTTAGAGCCCGCAATAAAATTATCCTCCCCCCCAAAAGAGGTACTATTTATGTGAACAGAAATATTCATTATTAAGCATGCCAGTAGCAATTAACCAATATGAATGAAGTTCAAAAAGTTCATGGAAAAATTCCATTAACTTTCAATTTCATTTTTTCCCCATGAACATTCTGTAATTCCCTGTAGTTGAGTGCCAACACCTTTGATTACTAGAAAGTCATGAGATCAGAGATAGGATGATAACCTGGGGCTGTTGACACTCTGTCATGTTCCAATGGTCCTTAGATTTACATGTTCTCTCTGCTTATAGCTTTTCCCTCAGCGATGTGAGCCTGCAGAGAGCTCTGACTTGCATGAGATCCATGGTCTTGAGTTGGAATGGTTGGGGATGTCTTCTTGATATAAAGTTAATTCTCATGTATATGTCACTGGTTTTATTTCTCTAGATAAACCAGCCTAATACAACATCTATGCACCTGAAACAATTACCCAAATGTATGCAACAACCACTAAATACGATGATGAAGAAATTGAATAATTTGACCAACTTTTTCAGTTTGACATTTATTAAGATACATGACTAATCCATAGTGATGTGAAAGTAACAGTTGGATATGAACAGGAAGGCATGGAAAATAGGAATGAAGCTGGAGATCTCATGATAGGATTTTGCAAGACTAATGAGTTCTTCATTTCAAAGATGTTTCCTCTTCAATATAAAAACAAATATTATAAATTAGGACTTAGTCCAGTGGAGTACTCAGGAATTAAAAATTGACTATATATATAGGAAGAAACAATAGAGAAGGTCAGTATTTTTAGCAAAACTAAGGCCAGGCAGCAAATATAGAGAAGACCATCAACTGATAATAGGCAAGTTCAGGTTGAAGCTGAAGAAAATTAAAGAAAATATATGAAGCTAATATATAACCTTAAATATAAGCCACCAGAATTTAGACATCATCTCAAGAAAAATTCATTGAACACTAATGAATGAAAACCAGATGAATTGTGGGATTATGTCAAGGACATCAGACATGAAAAAAGCAAAAGACAGGGAAAAAATACAAGAGTGAATATCAGAATTTACTCTCAAACAAGCTTTTGAACCTATAATACATACAAATAATGGAAGAAATAATAAAAATTAGAAAAAGCAAAACAGAAAATTCCAAAAGGTGGTTCTAGAAGGCAAAGCTAAGTATGATAATGAAATGCACAATGAACTGGGAAAAAAAACTGGAGGAAAAAAGATCAGGTCTCAAATTGTAATATTGAAATATTTAATGGGCAAAATATTGAATGACACAGGAAACAGAAAAGAAGATGGAAGAAATACACAGAATAAGTGTATCAAAAGGAAAGGACTGACAGAGAACAATTTCTGGAAGTAGTATAAAATCAAGAACTAGAGATACTGGTACTGAAGAAAGACGTTCACGCTGTACGGAAAACACAAGATTTCTGAAACAGAATACCAGTTGAAAAGCTCCAACAAATTGTTGAAGCACTGGAAGCATTGATTTGTCTGTGCTAAGAAATTGGAAGGGCAGTTAGTTACTCAATCAATCAACAGGAATGAATCTGTATTAGTGCCCATTATACAGAAAGGTGACTCAACAGAATGCATCAGTAGTCAAACAATATTACTAATACCATTACACAAGGAAAATCTATTTAAAGGTAATTTAAACAGTTGCAGAAATGTATGGAGCTACCAGAACTTTGAGTCAGATTCAGAATCAAATGTGGAATTAAGGATGTCATTGGTAACTTCAAATGTATCTTGGCTGGAAGTAGAGAATATCAGAAAAAAAAAACTATTCATTAGGCTTATACTGTTTCTTATTCACTATGTGAATCATAACAAACTATGGATAAATTTGTGAAGAATGACAACTCAAGAATACTTCATTTTACTCACTTGGGACTGTATAAAGAACAGAAGGCCATCATTCAAATAGAACAAGGGGATATGGCATGGTTTAAATTAGGAAAAGTGTGTGTCAGAACTGTATCCTTTTACCATATTTTTTCATTTGTATGCTAAACAGATAACCTAAAAAAACTGCACTACATGAAGAGGAACACAGCATTACATATCATAATTTGAAGAAGGCTCACTAATATTGGAGATGTGCAGTTGATGTAACATTGCATACTGAAAGTCAAGAGGACTTGAAGCATCCATGGATGAAGATCAGAAAATGTAATCTTAAGAATAGATTACTATTTGATGTAATGGAACAAAAGCTACTCGTCAAATATGGACCAACAGACAACATCATGATAAATGAAGAAAAGATTGAAGGTGACAAGAATTTCTTTTAATTGGGATTCATAACCAATGCTCATGAAACAGCAGTTAGGAAATAAAAATAGGTAGTACATTAGGCAAATCCACAGCAAAAGACCTCTTTCAAGAGTTAAAGAGTCAAGTTCTCACTCTGAAGTCTAAGCAGAGCCTGACCTAATCTATGGCCTCTTAGACATGTAAAAGTTGGATAGTGAATAAGGAAAATCAATGAAGAATTAATATATTTAAATGGTATTGGCAAAGAATATTGAATGTTCCAGGGACTGCTGGAAACCAAACAAATCTGTCTTAGATGAAATATAACGAAAATGCTTCTTTTTTATCTCCAAACTGTTTCTTAGAAACAAGGATGATGAAACGTTGTCTCACATTGTTGGACATGGTATCAGAAGAGGCTTATGCCCGAAGAAGGACATCATGCTTGGTAAAGTAGATGACCAATGAAAACGTGTGAAAGACCCTTAATGAAATGGATTGGCCAAGTGGCTGCAATAGTCTGCTAGTCTGGGCAGAGCAGAGAAACAAATCCATAGACACTCATAGTGTGTAAGAAAGAGCTCTATATACAAGATCAGTTGAATATTGAGAAAACATCCCAGCTTAGTCCATAAGTCTGAAATTAACCCATATGTCCAATACCAATCTATAATGTTCTCTTCAGACTCATGAAACATAGGCAATGACCCTGAATGAAAGAAGATTGCAGGCCAGTGGGTGGGAAGTCTTGTGCATTCAGTGGCATTGTAAACATCTCTGCCCTAGTAAGGATTTACATGTGTAAATCCTTCTCCGGCTCCAGGGGTATGGCTCCATCAGCCTCTCTTCGCATGTCTTCTCCACCAGGGTGTCTCACAGGGAGTAAGCATATATCCAACCTCCAGCAAGCAATTTATCTCCTTAGTGCCTGCAAATGAGGTGATCAACCTACTACCCGATTGACAGCCAAGACTCTACTGCTTCACTCTCAGTCCTCACATTGACACCAGATTACATAACTATCACGCATTGTGATCTCAAAGATTACAGCAGTTGGGAAACATAGTACAGAACTGGGCAGGGATTTCTTTTGTCATACAGGGTTATAATGAGTCATAGCCGAAGTAGAACCCAAAACTATAAGATCAGAGCTAAATATTCTCTCAAATGTAAATTTTTTACTTGAAAAGTTATCAGCTTTTAGTAGGATGATAGACAAACTAAATTCCTAAACATGTCTAAAGTATTTTTTTCCCTTTCTTCTCTGGAATTCAATGTCCTGGTACATGATTCTTCAAAGTTGGTTCATGGTATTGCTTACTCCTTTCAGAGAGTTCAATCAGCCTACAATTTAGATGCTTTTCTGAGGCCAGTATGAAAACCACATTGTGCTAATACTCAAATATATACCAGGCTCTAGGTTTACTGTGCAAAGACCTAGAATTAGAAAACAACAAGGGAAGAATATATCTTAACTGGAAAGAACTCAAGAAAAAACTCAACCTTTGAGTTGAAATATTGAAATATTTTGTGGGGATAATGTTGAAGATGTGGGAGGCATCAAAAGAACATGAAAAGAATACACATAACCATAGTACCAACTAATTGGCATTCTACCATCTTAAGAGGTAGCATATGTACAAAACCAACAGTACATGAAAAAGAAATCTAAGCTGGTATAAATGCATTCATCAAGTGTTTCAACAAGGCCAGGAAGCACTGCAAGCACTCACTCATCTATGGTATGAATTTTGGAAGACAGTTATTTGGTCAGTTGACTGGATAAAATCCAAATTTTTATAAATTCCAAAGAAGGTGATCCAACACAATGCATAAATTATAAAACAGTATCAATGATCCCACATTAAAATCATCTAATGGCTGTTACCTCTGTATATTTACAGGGTGTTGCCAGACGTCCAGACTGGATTCAGAAAAGAACCTGGAACAAGTGATATAATTATGGTGGTCAGATGCATCTTGGCTGAAAGCAGAGAATACCAGAAAAAATGTTTACTTTGTATTATGGAGTATGTCATGGCATTCAACTCTGGATCACAACAAATTATGGATAGCCTTGAGAAAAATGGTAATTTCAGAATACTTCATTGTGTTCATGTGAAACTTGGACAGGGACCAAGAGGTAATTGTGCAACCAGACCAAGGTATAACATCAGGACAGGTGAGTGTCAGTGTTGTACTTTCACCATACTTGTTTAACCTCTAAACTGAGAAAATAACTACAGAAACTGGATTATATGAAGAAGAATGAGGCAGTAGAATTGGAGGAAGACTTCCAAACAACTCTTTATAGGCAGATGATACAAGTCTGCTTGCTGAGAGTAAGGGG
>PVJH01045564.1:0-12315 GCA_004026705.1 Nesogale talazaci
ACTTTCCTTTCTAATCTTAGTTTGCAAGCTCTGCCGGTGGTTGAAATACCAGTGGCATAGCCTCCAACATTGTAACAACAGGTGGGGGACCCCAAGCTATTTCAGTGACTACAGCTTCCACCACCCCCCTGGTATAATCCTGGATTTTTCTACATGACATAGTGAGTATAAATCCCAAAGACAAGCAAACCCACTGTCAAGGAGTTGATTCCCATCCATAGCAACTCTGCCAGACATGAGATGATGAAGATACTTATTAGAGAAGTTTTGGCCAAATGATTCAGAAGAAAAAGTGAAAACATTGTCATCGGTAAGGCCAAGGGTCTGATTTGAACTAAGTTTGTTGTTTACAATAGCACTGGTGAGCCAGATATGTGCAACAAAAGTATTTGAAATGAAAACAATTTGGTAATCAATGAAAATTAAAACCCAGAGAAAAATAAAGTGCAAGGGGGGTGGAGGAGGGGATGTGGCTTTTTTTTCTTTCAAAACCCTTGCATACTAAACAACTGTTAGGACTGGAAAGCTGAATACTGGCCATAGATTACTTATTGGTTTTAAGACAGCAGCTATAAAATAAAAAGGAAGTGAGGACTGTAAGAACCTTACAAAAGTTTAAACTAGGCTGTGAATTTTCTGCTCTTTCTAAAATCCTGGATGTCTCCTCCAGGATTTATTTTGAGAATCCAGTTGAAGTCTCATTTCATCGAAGCTGTCCCAAACTGCTGTGTGTCATGGAGTCTTTTCCTGTCTGTGGAGAACTGGTATTTGTCATATATATGTGTGTATATATATATACACACACATACATAACTATATATACATATATAAAACATATGTTAATTGATTTTCCTTGATGAGAGAACAGTATTTCTCAGCTCCATTTCGAGGTGGCTGGCTTTTATCTGTGTGGCTGTTCTTGCATATGATCCAGTGTTTAAGAGCATATGTAGATCAACTAGTGTGCTTACCATTCCTCAAGTTTGCTAGAGCTTCTCTAGGATGCCCCAGTGTGTTTCCTGTTGAAAAGAATTATTGTGTCAGATGCATTCGGAGTCCTTGTCTGAAAGCTGATGTCTTAGCTCCTCCTGCAGCGGGTGGCCCCTTGCTAGCCTACAGAGGTGGTTTTGAAAACTGAATTCTGATTTCCCACTCATGATACCAAGGAAACATCCTCACCTGATGCGGAAACCTTGACTGTGCACCCCCCCCACCCACCACCCCGCCTCTCCCCAGGAAAGAGCTTGTCAGGAAGCCCAGGGGCCGAAGAGTTCAGGCAGGGCTCCTGATCTCTCCAGGGCAGGAATGGGAGAGCAACCGGAGGCGGGGGAGGTTGCACTTGTTCCAGTAAATCCCAGTGACCCTTTTCTCCTTTCATCCCCCTGCACTATCTTGCCTGCTCTCCTTTCCATCACCCTCACCGCTTCCTCGCCGCCAGGTTGTCTTCCTCTCTGCTCATTGCACAAGGTTTTGCAGCCTCTGCCCCCTTTTGTCCCTGAAGTCAGCGCACTGCCACCATGAGATTTTCCTCAGGGTGGTTGTGACCTTCCTCTGCACTGTGACTTCACCTTTCCTCCCATTCTCTTGGAGCCAGACAAAGACCTGGTGGCTGAAAAGGAGTAGCATTGGTTCCCATGGTGGCTAGAAAGCCGATCCTCAGGGAGACACAGCTGAGGGTGTATCTCCAGGAGTGGACATAGGCGCCAGCTCCTCAGGGAAGGTGGGAGCAGTGGAAGCAGATGTGGGCTGCCGTCTCGCCTTCATGCCAGCAGTCACCTTGGTCATCCAACTCTGGGCTGAGTGAGAGCGAGGGAATTGAGCCTGGCCAAGGTGAGTCAGGGACAGCTGCAAACACTGTAGTGGAAGGAGAGCGAGCCCCAGTGTAGACAGCGCGAGTGGACTCCCTGTGCATCTCCGTCTGGATGATGATGCTCTGCCCAGCCTGCATTTCCCCTCCCTTGACTGCAGGTCCTCTGAGTCATACCTCAATGACCTAGATTTGCTTTGTTTTTTAATGTATTCATGAGTGGACCGTGGGTTGGTCCTTAATTGACAGTAGCTGGTTCCACAGATGACAAACCATTCATTAGTGCAGGTTAAGCCTTCAGTTAGTGG
Organism: Nesogale talazaci; assembly: GCA_004026705.1. Taxonomy (NCBI): domain Eukaryota; kingdom Metazoa; phylum Chordata; class Mammalia; order Afrosoricida; family Tenrecidae; genus Nesogale; species Nesogale talazaci. The sequence continues at coordinate 2,116 of PVJH01045564.1, forward strand.
GTGCATCGTTGCTAATTAGTGCTCAGACAGTCCGCACCCAAGAGAAGCCGATGATCTTGGTGTGTACGCTGTCCTTTGCAGGGCACTTGATGATTGGATGCTGGCGACGGGCCAGCATCTTACACCTGTAGTTTACCTCCGACCCAAAGTCATTTCCCAACTCTGCAACCCATCCTTTGGTTTCCCTTATGTTTTGCGGGGAAGAAATGGAGCCTCTGAATGATTGAGTAGCTTGGCCACGCCCTCTCCACTCCCAAGCGCAGAGTTGCAGGGAGCGCATAGGATGGCCAGGGGGTTGTCAACATCACATTAAAACCAGAAAGGAAAGGAGACTCTGGGTGCAATTGCCATGGGGACACAAGCTATGGGGATGCCGTCATGTCTGTACCTACAGTGGAAGCCCCTGGGTGCAAACAGGTCTCACAATTGGCTTTTAAGCACAAGGCTGACAGCTTGAGTCCACCCAGGGCACCTCAGCAAAAAGACCTGGCGAGAGCTCCATTCAATCCGATATGCAGGGGGTCCCCGTGAACCAGAATTGGCTTCAGGAAACTGCTAACATGCGTAGGAAGAGACTGAGTGGCAGCACTTTCACCCTTGTGCATGGGCTCCGCGCTGGCCTCCCTGTCTCATACCTAGCCTGACCTGCTCGGATAATGTCCCTCAGTTGTCCGAGATGGGCCATTTTTACATCCTTTCTGATCTTCACTGCACTGTTTTCTCACGTGAAACAGGCTTAGTCACGTGGGCTGGTGGGATTTACCTGTAACTAGACATGCAGACATATAAACGTGTGCGATCTCCGAGTGAGAGATAGGAGTGTGTTTTCCCGTTACACAGCAAAGCAGTGTGAACCGTCCCTATTCTAGGCATAGCGTGAGGAAGAGAATCTTCACAGGACCTCCAAGAACAGAAAAGAAATCTACCTGTGACATTGTGCAGCCAAGCTAGCCAGCCAGGAAGTGCACTTTGTAGCCTTTTTAAAGCCAAGCTGGGAAATGCTCTCCCAGTCTCTGATCCAATCTTGTATGTCCTGTCAGCCCCCAGTGCTGACACTGCCAGGTAAGGGCTCTCCCTTTCTGAAGGGAAGGCTTCTCACTCAGAAAATGCTCACGGGGTGGAGTGGGAGGGAGGGCATTCAAGCTGTTGCGGCCCATGGAGCAATTCTACAGCAAATGCCTCAGCCTGTGGGAGATCACCCACGGCCCAGATCGCTAGATTGTCTGAAACAAAGCCAGTATGCACCCCCCATAGAGATGCAGAGGGAAAACTGGCAGTGAGTTGTAAATTTTCAAGTTATATACCTACCAGCACTGCCAGAAGACATGTCATTGTGAGCCATGCATGTGATTTTAAAGTCTCTACAGTAAAAGAAAAAGGAAGAAAGGAACTGGCAAAGTTAATGATAATAAAATGGTGTGTTTTACCCGGTAGACTTAGAATATGACCGTCCAGTGGGAACGTTGCACTTAGAGCACCTCTCAGGCAGAGTGGCCACGCTACAGGAGCTGCGGAGCCACCGGTGCCCCTGCGGCGGTCACGACAGAGGACAAAGGCTGACAGAGCCCCAGCTTCCTTGCGAATCCAAACCAAAAGCAAACCCACGGCCAGGGCTTCCCAGGCTGTGAGTCTTTGCAGGAACTGTCAGCCTCATCGTTCTTCCTGAAAGTGGCTAGTGGGTTTGAACCACTGACCTTCTGGTTAGAGTTAGTTGATAAAGATCACAGCAATCACCGCAAGAATTCCTGAATGTGGAGAGAGGAAAAAAAGTCCAGAAGGGTTCACATGAACATACTGACAGGGCCCTTGTTATTGCTGCTGTGATCACCAGTTGTGGTCACGTCATTCTGAACTCTTTGCCGACCCAGGAGAGCAGAGTGACGTGCTCCTGCAGGGCTTTCAACACCATGACTTCTCAGAAGCAGCTCACTGAGCCTGGGTTCCCAGATGGCTCTGGGTGGATTCAAACCTCCGACCTTCAGGCTAGTGATCAACTAGTTTGCACCACTCAGGGACTCTTCCCAGGGAAAATAAAACTAGGTGTCTATGCTAATTGGTGTTTTAAAAGAACCTGAAGAAAAGGCCAGCCCCTCAGTACAAATAAATATGTAACTCCTTCAGGAGATGGCAAAACAACCATGTACATGGTAGACGGGGATGTTCTGGATTGCTGCTTTCATGATGACTTGCAAAGCTTTGACCAGTGCAATAATAAAACGGGAGAGGAAAAAGCAAAATTATTGATCATTGATTTTATGATCATACATCTAGAACTGCAGGAAAACAACTGGATGCTTACAACAATTTATTAGTTTAGTTAAGAGGTCGAGTACAAAAGAAATAGGAAACTAGTAGCATTTCTATAAGCCACAATCATAAAAGGAGGTCCATTTGGTCACAACAACAAAAAAGCAAGTGCTTGATGTTTATGAGGAGACGCCAAGCCTCCTGGGAGAGTCATAGCATCGCTGTCAGAAAGGTGAAGGTCTGGAAAAAGAGCCCCTCGGGGACAGTCCTTGTCATCTGATCGTTTGGAAATCATCTCGGTCTGCAGGAGCAGTGATGTGGCTGCACAGAAGGCAGCGAGTTGAGTTGGAGGCATCTATTACAAGGAGGCCTTATCAAGGTTGCTCACTAACACGAACTAGAGCTCACAGTCGAAATTTACAGCAAAGGATACAAGATCACAGTGCACCAAATGATTGCAGCTTAAAGCAATGTAGAGAACTGTTGGGCGAGATTCAACGTAGCTACACAATCAAAAGAAGTAAACTAGCGGGGAAAGGAGAGACTCTTGGGGAGCGTGTGGTAGCCTCCCTGATAAAAATGGGGCATCAGAGCCACCCTGGATGTGCCCAGCCAGGTGTGCCAGAGAGGAAGGTTTGTAGTTTCATAAAACAACTTTGTGAAGACCAGACAGCAACAAGGGCAGGTCCCAACCAGCTGTTAGGGCCCAGCGCACTGTCACCAGTCAGTGCTTAGTTCCAGCTTCTTTTTGCAGAAGGGAGTAGGAAGCCTGCAACACTGTTGCTGCAGTTGTCCTTTGATGTTGAGGTAACCACTATTGAGGCTCCACCCCCCAGGATCCCCTGCCGGTTGACACTGCCCCAAGCAGTTTGTCAAAACCCTTAACTTCTGACTTCCCCACCCCTGCCTGTGCCAGTGTGGGCAGCCCTTACTTTCTCTCTGGCCATCTTGCTTTCTTCCTTGTCTGTCTGTCCACCACACTTTGCATGTCCCCTCATATAGCTAACAGCCCCCTCGTGTTTGTCACCAGTGCAAAAACCTGTCCCACCATGTGTTCTCTTTGAGATCAACAGTTCTGCACCTGTTCCATTTCTTGGCAGTTACTCATCGAAGTGCTCCCCTCTAAGATCAGCGGTGCTTTTCCTCTTGTCCATCGAGCCCTTTGCTTCTCCCGTTGTGGTCAGTGTGCTGCCCCTGCCGCTTTGACTGAGCCCAGACCTTGCTGTGGTTTCTTCTCCTTTCTTCAGCGAGGTCTCCTCCATTCCCACTGTTCAGAAGTCAGCTCTGCAGAGTGCGGCCACCTTCAAGGTGCCGAGACCTGACCTTTCATCTTTCCAGGGCCCAGGACGTCGTAGCCAGCCAGTTTAAGAATATCCTTGATCGGAACCTACCAGCCTCCATTACTGTCACCCCAGTTCCCTCGTGCTGGCCTGCTCATTGTCTTCCAAGTCCTGCCTCATGTATTGTCTGGTCGGAGTGCTTCCCTGGCTTCCCGCCTCTTCTCCAAATACCAGTTACGTAGCCACTTTTGTAATGCTGCTGCTTCCTCTCATGCCACACGGCACCCCGTGCTTTCCATGTGCTCTATCTACAGGTCACGTGATAACCTGTGAGGCAGGTACAGTTGATGGCCACACTTTGTAACAGTGAAGCTGACACTTTGAGGTTGATTTGCTATACAGCGCTTTAATGGAGGCTCTTACAGTTTTGTTTTGTTTTTTTGTGGCATCACTGCCCTGGTGGGAGTGGGAGGCCCAGCCTTGCTCCTGGAGAGCTGCTGCTGGATTTGAACCGTCAACCCTATGGAATGCAGTCCTGCACACAACCACTACGTCACCAGGGCTCAACCTCTTACAGTTCTTATAATGATTCATTCATTGATTGTATCGAGCACATTTGTACATAGGTCGCTGTGCTCATTTCCAAAACTTTTCTTTCTACTTGAGTCCTTGGTGTCAGCTCCTCTTTTTTCCCCTCCTTTCCACAGCCTCCCACTCTTAGGAACCCTTGATAAATTATAAATTATTTTTATTTTTGTATTTTACACCATTCACTTGTCCACTCTCTCCCATCAACTGCATTTCTGTTGTTTGTCCCACTGGGGGTGGGGGCTGTACGTCAATCACAATAAGTATCCCCTCATGGCATTACTACTCTCATTATTGGTCCTTAGGAGTTATCTGTCCTGTCCTCTATCTGTGCATAGAGAGCTCTTATCGGCTCCAGTGTGCATGCTCTGCTCTAGCCAGATTTGTGAGGTAGAACTGAGGTTATGGTTGTGGAGAGAGGGAGAGCTTTAAAGAACTAGAGGAAAGTTGTGTGTTTCGTTGGTGCTATACTGCAGCCTGGCTGGCCCTTCCCTTCCTTGTGACCCTTCTGTGAGGGGAAGCTCAGCTGTCCACAGATGGGATTTGGGTCTCGGTCCTGATTCCCCTCATTTGTATCAAAATGGTTCTTAGTTTGGGGTCTTCTGATGCCTGGAATCTGATCCTGCCAACACCTGTGATCATACAAGTTGGTGTGCTTCTTCCATGTGGTTTTCATTGCTTATCAGCTAGATGGCCGCTTGTTTACCTTCAAGCTGTATTTTGTAATAGGTAGGCACCACCAGCTTTCTTCACCACATTAGCTTACACACCCATTTTGGCTTCAGAGATCGCGTTGGAAAGGGGAGCATCATGAATTCCAGCCTACTAGCACAAAGTGTCCTTGTGTTGAGGAAGGACTTGGATAGAGGCCCAATGTCCATCTGCTACCTTAATACTTAACCTATAAATATATGTACTTAGTACTATAACCCTATCGTTATATGTTAGTATGTTTGCAGATGTCTATATTTATACTTCTATGTCTTTTGCCTCCTAGTTCTTTCCTCTTCTTCCTTTTACTTTCCTCCTGTCCCACTCTCCTATTCGACCTTCATCCTATACAGTACTTTGCTTGTGAGTTTTTTTCTTCAAGGGATGGAAACCGACTAGCTGGTGCTTTCCGTGTATGTGCTTCATTCGAAGCGCCGTTAGATTTTTCCCCCTCATGACCAAGAGTAGTGTGACAAGAAGCTGGAAGAGGGCACTGCAGCAGCTTAGATCTCTCCTCGAGAGCAGAGGGAAGTATCCTGAAGGCGAGAGGGAGCAGGAAGAGCCAACGGGCTTCTGAGCCATTGGAAAGGAGCGTGGTGGCACCATGGGACAGGCAGTAGCTGCTGACTGCTGTGGGCACTAGAGTTGCCAGCTCCTCTAGGGGATCTGTTCGTTGGTGAACCCGTCTGTGCTCTCCCACCCTGCTCTCGGTGGGTGCCAGAGAGTCTGAGTCAATCCCACTGGGAGCGAAGCACCACCCGAGCCGGCTCCATCCTCCCCAGGGCTGTGATGTTTGAACCCATGAGGGAGCCCCTGGCTTGGTCCGTCCTGGGCAGGTTCTTCCTCTTTTTGCCCGGCCCCTGCTTTACGAGGCACGTTGGGGTTTTCCAGGCGTCCCAAAGCTGGTGAGATGAAGTGTTACCAACCTCACTTCCAAGGAACGTTCTGACTGCCCTTCCTCCAAGATGCATTCGTTTACTTTGCAGGGCATTCATGATCCTTTCAATACTCGTTCCCCACACCGCCCTCCAAAGCATCCGTTTTGCTGTAGTCCTCCTTATTTTCTGTTCAGCTCTCCACGCACCGGGGCCAGTTGAAAATGCCAAGACCTGGATCAGGAGAGCCTGGTTGGTCTTTAAAGTCCCATCCCTGCTCTTCGGCACTGCACAGAGGTCTCGAGGTCTCAGGCGCAGATCTGCCCAGTGCGGTGGCCCCCTTGGTTTCTTGACTGCCGCTTCCATGAGCGATGCTTGTGGATCCAAGCACAATGACATCCTTGACAGCTCCAGTCTTTTCTGTTTATCAGGGTGGGTGGTGTTTGTTGGTGCCATTGGGAGGATTTTGGTGTTCTTTATATTGAGTTGTAATCCATACCAAAGGGTGCAGTTTGTGATCTTCATCAGCAAGTGCTTCAAGTCTGATAACCCTCCCCCCCTCCCATTCTGAGAGCTGACCTAGGCCAAATGCCAGGACATTAGCTCCATCTCTGTGCAAGGCGGTGCTCTTTGAACTCTGCGGCTAACATGTGTTGGGATACAGCTGTTCCAGCTAGAGCTGGGCCACCAACTACTTATTTGTCCTTTGTTGTTTTTATCGTCATAGAACTAGCCAGAATCTTCCCGTGGAATGCAGGGCTTTCAGAAAGAAAGAAAAAAATCTCAGAAAGCCAGATAGGCAGTTGGGCCCTGTTCCACAGGGTCTCCGTGAGCCCTCCACTTGTTGGCAGTGCGTTTGGTTTTTTAGTTCTGAAGAAATGAGTTTCAGTGGAACAGGTGAGCTGCAATGAAGGTGCAATTCCCAAGTGTTGGGTCATTGGTCTAAAGTGCAATTAAACTAGGCCAAATTTTACCTTAAAGCTATTTGGTAGCGTCCCTTTTAATTGGGGCTTTGTGAAGCTCCCTGACAATATTGGCCCCTGAAATATCCTTCCACCTGTTCATTAATGTTCCTCAGCTGAGAATTACTACTCAGTTCTCCCTCCTGGGGTGCAATTGGGAATTGCTCTAAGTAAACATGTTTCCTCATAGTGCCTCAATCTCCAAACTGCCAAGGTCTTCACCACCTTGCCACATCTGTAGGAATGCTTAGCTGTATCGTGTGTAAACATTTCATAAACCCATAATTGAAATGCGCCTTTGCGAGCAACTTCTGTGTGTTCCCAGGTGGAATAATAGTCAAAAGGATAAGGGAGCCGAGAACAGGGCTGTCCTTCTTTTTTAAGCACTGCTTTCCATTTTTCTTTCTCACTCCCCCCACCCCCCCTTCTCTTGCTTTCTGTAATAACTGATTTTGGTGAAAGCAACAGCCACTGATTCTAGCCAGCTTAGGAAAATAAGGACTTTTGACAGTGCCACGAGGGCATCACAGGGGATGGACTGAGTGTGAGGTTTGGGTTGGGCAGGAATCGGATAGGTCTCTGTGGCAGGAGTTTCCATTTTTCCACCCAGTGACTGGGTGCCAGTCATTCTGCTAAGTGGGATTGTTTAATCCCACTGAGAAGGAAGCGCACCAGGGAAGGCGAATGGAAACTGGCTGTTCAGTATTAGCACTGCTCTTTAGCGTGGCTCCCTGCCCTTCCCCACCCCTCCGCCCTCGTTTACCTGAGTTCCCACCTGTGCCAGCATCAGGCTGAGTGAGAGGGTGCTTTATCATAGCCTTTCTTAAAGTGGGCTGCACCACCTCTTGGGGTCCTGGAATGGCTACAAATCAGATGCCTACTTTGACTTGATCCTGGATTGTGGGCAACCGCACAAAACATTTCAATCCACAGGAGGGCACTGAATACTTTTTTTTTTTTTTTTTCCCGGAAAAGAGAGTGGTAGGCCAAGTACTTTTGGGGAACTAGTCCTTGTGCTCAGCAGCAGAGATGTGGCCTCTGCTACATGGGATTTTCATTCTTGCTAGAGAGGACCAGAGATTAGAGAAAGTGAGGCTGCTTTGAACTGCTAGAAGCTAGGACCAAAAAGGAGTCTGAGTCCCATCCTGGGTAAAAGGTCTAAGCGCACTTAGGGGAGGCACCACTAACTGGAAAAACTGGCTCTGAACCACTCACTGACAGAGTCAAGTAAACGTCACAGACCCGACTCCACTATCCATCACCTGAGGCTTTTCTGTGATACACACTGATAGTGTATCTTTGGAGAAACAGTCAAGAACTGACAGCTGAAAGAGAGCTCTCAGTTCTTCTCAACTCCCCCCCCCCCCCCCCCCCGTGGTTTTGTTTGTTTTGTTCACATTTCGTTTTCTAAATTCATTCTCCACCCTATTCTGCCATGTCCAAATCACCCAGTGGGGGACACTTGAAAAATAATGAGGGCAGCAAATGTTCAAATATGCTTGATGACACAATGGATGGATATATGGATGGTGATAAGAGTTTTATGAGCTTCCAATAAAATGATGTAGTTTTTTTAAAAGTATGCATTCCCAGGTTCCACTCCTTAAGCATCTGTTTTTGTCAGATATCTGTTTCCCAATAACTCCGAGTGATTCTTTGTTGTTATTAAGAACCCTTGAGCATAAAGCAGCTCATAGCAGCCCCGATTGCACAGCCGCCATAGGGTTGGCTGAGCTGGAATGTTCAGGACAGACAGCCAGGTTTGGGCCCTGTCAAGCAGCAGGGCGTTCACCACCTCTGGCCTTTCTGCTAGCAGCAAAAGGTTTCACTGTGGGGACACCGGTGCTCCATAAGCAAATCTTAAATCTAAAATATGTGGGGAAACTGCCTTGTTGAAAGGAGGAGGAAAACTCGACCAATTGTAGAGCTGGTATGTTTCAGAATAGAATTTCTCTTCAGAGGGTTTTCAGTGACTTAATTTTGGGAAATAGCTGGGCAGGCCTTTCTTGTGTGGCGGACTCAAACCTGGCGGATTCAAACCTAGCTGTTTAATTAGTAGCTGAGCGCTTAACCATCTGTACCCTGTCCCCCTCCCCCATCCCCAGGTCTCTCTCAGACAGGAGGCTTGTGTTGTTGGGAGCCGCCATGCTGGTTTTCAACTCATGATGGCCCTATGTGGCAGAGTAGAACCGGCCCACAGGCTCTCCTTGGTTGTAATCTTTATGGAAGCATCGTCTCCCACAGTGTGGATTCAAACCTGCAACCTTTGGGCAAGCAGCTGGGCCCTAGTCCTCAGGACTTATTTGTATGGGAGCACATGGCCCAAGCTTCTCTCCTGTGGAGCTTCTTGATGGGGTGGAACCACATTACTTTCTTTTTTGGATCGATTTTAGTCCTTTGCATTTTCTAGAAAATCATCTCTTTCACTAAAATTTAGTTTTGCTAGTGTGTGGCTCTGTATAGTATTCTGTTCTCATGAGTGCTTTTACTCCTACCAGCCCCCCACCCACCTCCTCTGTATATTCTTATTATTTCTGAGTTTGACTGTCTGAGGTGGGGAGACGAGCTGGTGGTCTACTCTCATAAAGACATCCTATGGATCAATTTCACTCTGTCTGTAAGCTCACTGTGTCAGACTCCATCCACACATCACCACCCCTGGGTAGTGTCAATAAAGCTCTGATCGAACCTTCTCTCCACGCCTTTCCTTTACAATCTAACCCCCTTGTAATCCTCTAGCTTGTGAATTTCTTACTTTCCTTTGTTATTTTAAACCTTTTTGATTTGAATGTTTTATTTTGCTTTTTCTCATTCAACAGGAAAAATATTGTTTTTTAAAGACTGTTAGTGTAGTTGCCTTTTCTAGCTTCCTTGACTAGCCTGCGGATAAGCTTCTGCTTTGGTCAGCTCCTCCCTTTGTGGCAGTCACCTCATCTGGTGTCACACTTTAAGGATTAAGAGGGTTGGGGTGGAGTCTAGGCTGTCAATCTGGAGGTAGCCAGTGAGACTTCTGTGTGGGCATGGCCTTCTCCTCTGAGAATTCTGGGAAATCTGGTACTCCCTCCTTGGAGGTGTGAGACACTTCTCTGTTCACTCCTTTGGAGGCGCTCTACTGAGAAGACACAAGGCTGACTCCCCGTGAGACATCCCAGAGGAGAAGCCACATGGACCTACCCTGATGAAACCAGACCTCTGAAGCCGGAGAAGTCCCTTGGTGACCCCTGCCAGTGCTGAGATGCTTACAACACCACTGGATCCAAAGACTTCTACCCATTGACTTGTGGTCGTTTTGCATTTGTCATCTTTGCCTATATTTCGGAGTCTGAAGAAGACTTTATATATGGGCTAATAACAGACTTATGACCTTGGACTGAGCTGGGTTGGAATTTTTTCTTAAAGTACAGTTACCCTTTGTACAAAACCCTCTCTTATCTACATATGTATGCTTATGAATTTGTTTCTCTCGTCTACCCAGACTAACACACCCCACCAAGCCAAAGACATCCTAGGCGAGCTGTAGACCGAGCCGTAGTCAGT
>PVJH01045565.1:0-12309 GCA_004026705.1 Nesogale talazaci
CAAATCCATTCTATTCACCCTACCCGGGGGGGAATTTAATTGTAGGAATTAACACCTATTTTAATCTTAAACTCAGCTAATTGATGAAGGTAAGTTTTGACAGAGGACCATGCTCTTCTGGAACAGTCTCTCAAAGAGGACCTAAGGTCTTATGTACCTGTGTGGGAGAAAATGACCTAGGTCTGGAGAAGAGACCTTCTGGGGACTTCTAAACAAAGGATGCCAATGTACTGTGATCCAAACTTGTCAGTAAATTATTACAGGGATGTAAGATGAGACTTGGGTGGACATTGGGTTGTAAGTTGATGGCAGTACCATGAATGGTTGGATGTGAATTAGAAAATCTAAAATGATCTTAAGCAAGTAGTTTCAGCTCCTTCTATTAATGCATTATTGGACTAGATATTATATCTAATTGGGAAACACTCCCTCTTGCTGCTACTGTGGGATTGAAGGCATGGAAGTCCACCCTTGGCCAGTGTTGATTGGATATGCCAAATGAGAACCATTAGGATTACCTGAACCTACTCAGATTATTAATTTTCCACAATATAGAAGATCCAGTGGATAAAAGGAGAGTACCACTTTGACTAAAGACATGCTAATGTAAGTGTTGGTATCTAAAAAAATTCTTCATCTAACAGTCCTGAAGGACCCATGAAAAAGAAGGATGGCTCATGGAGATTGACAGTAGATTATCTAGGACTGAATTGAGTTATACCACTTGTGGCTTCAGTCATTCCAGACATGTTGTTAACAGTGAAGAAAGTACAGTAGGCAAGGGAGACATCAGTCATTCAGTGACTGATTTTGTAAATGCCTTTTTCTCCACAAGATCAGAAAAATCAGTTTACTTTTAGATGGGACAATCACAATATACTTTCATGACTTTACCTTAAGATTATTATTTCAATACCCCAGCCTTCTTTCAAAATATGATTAGAAGAGACTTGGACTTGGTATACTACATTGATGACATAATGTCGATCCTGATGTTATAGTAGTTGAGCCAGGGGTCAGCAAACTCCTGAAACAGAAGAGCCAGTCCAGTCCCTTCTAAAAACTTTAAAATCACTCAAGAGCCTTACATATATTTTTCCAAACAAATGAAACCACTGTGATCTGAAATAATAACCTTCAAATGTTTTTAATGTTACTTCAGAGCCACCCACTCACACTGAAAGAGCTGCATATGGCTTGGCTGGTGAGCTGGTGAGCCGCAGTTTGCTGACCACTGGGTTAAGCAATTGGCTGCAGAGGCCATGGCATATTTGAAAATAGTGGTGACTCACATGACCAAGAAACAAATAAAACAAACCCTACTGCCATCAAGTCCTAGAGACCCTATAGGAGAGGGTAGAACTGCCCCGATTGGTTTCCAAGGCTGTAGAAAGGAAATAGAAATCCCCATATCTCTTCTGCTGAGTGGCTAGTGATTTTTGAACTGCTGTCCTTGCAGTTCACAGCCCCACCAGTAAGCATCACATCACCAGGGTACCTACATGACCATGAGCTGCTGGTGAATAAATCCAGCAAAAGTCCAGGGCTGCTCCCAAATGGTGAAATTCTTGGGACTAATTTTGGTAGGAGACATATGTAATATCCCCCAAACAAATAAGGATTTTGGAAGAAACATATCTCCTCTGCATATCCAGGAATAGATACAAATGCTAAAAACACCATTTGAGGATTAGAACAAAAGGAGCTGTATCAATTTCAGCTACCAACCTATGTTTTCTCAGGCCATCTAACACAATTTACAACCCATAGGTTATAGCAGTGAGCTAGGAAACATATTAATTGGACATGCCATATTGCATACTACCCTCCAGGTAATGGTTTGGGAGAAAATAGAATGGGCAATGGAAACATTTCAAAGTGGAGAGAGAGGATGGTAGTAATTTATTTTATAAGAATACCAAAAAAACAAAAATACCAAATGAGTTCCAAGAAGTTGAAATTGGAAGATGACCCAGAAGTCCAACTCTTGCGAGATAATAGGCTATTCCATTGCCCCAACCATTGCTCCTTGAGAATGTTCCCAAATGGATCTGCATGTGGGGAATTACTGCAGTGTCCCACAAACTCACAAAAGTGCAGTTCAGTCCAAAATTCAAAGGACATTTCGGGGTAAGCCAGATGCTGAGGCTAAGAATGCACTCTACTCCTGGTTCCTCTTGGCGATGAGATCACACCCTATGTTCCTCAATGATATTTTTAGGCAGCAAGATGGCCTTGCAGGGCATCCTCTTCACAATTACTGACAGGCAAATCTTAAATCTTTCCCCACCTTCATACCAGACCTATTCCGGGAAAGGTCATTTGGTGGGAATTACATGGTGCAATAAAAATTCACCAAAATGTAATTATTCTCCACCCCTGGACTGTATCTTATGTATGCACATATGACCTGGGTCCTCTGGCAGAATGTTTCCAGTAGGCATTGGCCTCCTGTTCATCTTCATCAACCAGGCGCTTCCCCAGGCCACTCCAGAAACAGTTTTCTTTCTTCTCTCAATTCCAGTTATGTGTTTATATTCATTGTAAGTAAGAATAACTAAGACAGCTATTAAACAAGAGTGTGGTCTGATTCACAGCCACTAATACGGTCAGAACTCTATCTCATCTCATTTCTGTTTGTTAATAGATAATGCCTTCTCAAACGGGACCACAACACAGATGTATGAAGACTAGAATTATTATGTGTGACATAAGGGACTGGGACTGGATGTACCATACTAAGCATCACTCAGCAATAAAGGCATATATGCCTGACTTATGTGCTTCAAGTCATGTGTGCTGACACTGAACATAAAGAGTGCAAAGACAGGGTCAACATGGACTAGATTCCTATGTTTTTAAGAAGAGGATGGGAAAGAAAGGGTTGGGTGGGGTAGAAATGGTGAAATTCTTGGAAACAATTTTGGTAGAAGCCATTTGTAATATTCCCCCAAACAAATATGGATTTTGGAGGAAACATATCTTCTCTGCATATCCAGTAATGGATGCAAATGCTAAAAACACCATTAGAGCATTAGAACAAAAGCTACTATATCAATTTTATCTACCAAACTATATTTTCTCAGGCCATGAAGCAGAGTTTACAACCCATAGATTGTAGCAGTGAGCAAAAAAACCTGGTTCCATCTTCAAAGGGAGCAGTGGCTCATGTTTCTGGCCTTTCTTTGGCACTGCTGTGCAAGTAACTCCCACATCACCTGAAATCACTTTTTTCCCATACTGGACACTGTGGTCCTAGGACCAGGGATGCTGTGGTGATATCCATATGAAGAGGTGATCCCTCAGCAAGAAATGATGATTATCTGTATGTCTGAACCTGTATGCCAGAATTCCCAAATGCCCTATAAATTGCACCTTCTCCCCATCTGGCAAAATTAGGGTTGACTCTGAATAATATCATACGGCCTAGTAGTTGAGATCGCCCACTCGTCTTGTACACCACCCAACATGAATGGGAATGGACTGACAGAGAAGCACTTGCTAGATGGGTCTTACTACACACAGTCTGCACTGATAAAGCAACTGAACCTGATGCTCTTTTTCAATGTGAAAAACTCTGAATAACAATCCATGGAAAAGGGAAGGAAAGAGAAAGAAAAGCTGTAAGTAAAGGAATGGACAAATGGACTATGCAATGGGTCGGGGAGTGGGGTGGGTTGGGAATCTAACAGTATGCTTTTTTCTCAAGAAAGACTTGGGCAAAGACATAATATTCTCTCAGTCAAATTTCATTAGAAGAGAGCAAGAATGAAGCCAAGTCAACTTTTGAAGAACCTGACCAGATTGAATGTAATGATGTCCTCACACAGTACTGGGTGTATATCTAGTAAAATGATTCAAAGGTGGAAGTTGTAACTTCAGGAATGAAAAGGAATAACTTGGTTGTTCTCTGTGGTTACAAGAGCCTGGGGTGAGCTGCAGGGCAATGAATTATTTATGGCTGTTCTAATCAAAGTCTTGGTACTCCCTCCAAATGACTTCTTTCCATGGCCGGTCTGAGTAAGAAGGTAGGGGAAAACACTGATTGGTTTATATGATTCAGCTGTGAGTGAGTGCTCATAGGAGGAATTGGGGTTGCCATCTTGTTGGGTATAGAGTGATCCCTTGTAGAAGCAGGTGAGAGAGAAGAGGCAGCCTTGGACAGCATCTTCATCCCCTGTATCTGGGTTTGCCTCTTTCTGCCTGACATCTGGTTCTTGGGACCTGAGTTGTGCCCCATCATGAGACCCAATTTCACCAGTTTCTGCTGTTCTGTGAATGAGAAGACTCCACCAGAAGGACTCTGGAATATTGGTTTGAGACTTCCCAGCACAACCCTATGTGAGCCACTTTATTCACATTGTGAGTTCCAGATGGCCATTGCAGAGAATTGCATGACCCTGGGCTGTTAGGGGCAGAGGAGTGGTGGTTGATATCAGGGACAATGCAGCAATTTCATATTGGAATATCTTTAATCTCTACCTGCTTGGAATTAGTCATATATTCATTTTTTTCTAAAAGAAATTATTTCTGCAGCAACATCCCCAAGTGTGTTAGTCCAGGGAGACTAGAGAAACAAATTCATAGACATGCATATGGATATAAGGGAAAGGTTTATATACAAGAGGAATGAGAAAGCATCCCAACCCAGTGCAGCCCAAGGTCATAAATCCAACATTAGCCCATATGTCCAATACCAGCCTATAAAGTCTTCTTCTGACTCATGAAGCACATGCATCCTGGTGCTGGCAGGAATCTCTCTATGACTCTTCACTTCCAGGGCTCAGGGTCTATCAACAGCACCCAGTGATGGTAGAAGCAACTCAGCGCTGGCAGGAGTCTCCACGTGACTTCTCCAGCTTCAGAGATCTGATTCCATCAGGGTACGGCTATGTGGCGCCTCCTCCAGGGCCTCCAGCTCCTTGGCCTCTGCCATCTTGTCTTGTCAGTAGTTCATCCTCTCAGAGACTGACTTCCATTGTCTGAGAGTCAAGTATATCTTATCCAATTGGGAAATACTGTGAGACTTCCCAGAATTCTTGAGAAAGCCATACCAACACAGAGGTTTTATTGGCAACTCATTGGCTATTTCCAGATTAACAAGCTACATCCCAATTATGAAATTGACATCACAAATATCTGACAGCCACACAGGTTTTTTATTGTTGTTTTTACTTTTTTCTACTCATTAGTATTACTACCCTCATCACTGCCAACCTGGAAAACCTGAATACTCAGAGACCAGAGGGAGACTTTCAAATGCAATACAAGGCAGGGTGGATCATGGTCTCTCACTCCCCTGATTCCTGCCCCCCCCCCCCATGAACTTCTGCCTTCCCAAGGGTAGGCAACAGGAATTGTCCGCACTGAATCCCTCCTGAACTGACTGCTGTACTGACTACTGTAGAACCTGCTGACATTTTCTTGGTATTTTAAATCGACTTTTGAAGCAGCAATCATTTGGGTGGTTTGGGTTTCTAAAGGTCTCTTACATTATCTACCTTCCTGTGACAGTGTTTGGTAAACATTATTTGCATGTTTATTGCAATAATAATAAACATTATTATTGAAAATTCATAGTGATCTTTTGATCTCTAAAATGCTTACTACCAACAAAAAAGATCCTCGGTGTGTATACACATGGAGTGGTTAGCCTTCAAAAATATAATCATTGATTCAACTTTTTAAAACATTTCTAATATATACTTTATATTTCTTTTTCAAAATGTACAAGTTAATTATTTCCCCTATCTTCTTCAAGAATTTTGCATTGTTTAGCATATAGGGGTGTGTGTGTGTGTGTGTGTGTTTGTGTTTGTGTTTGTGTAGGATGAGGGTGGGTGGAAACACAAAGAGACAGACACAGATAGAAGGGATGGGAGGAAATGTGAGGCTCCTGAAATTTATAGTGGAAGGAATCTTAAATGGTCTTTCCTAGTGTTTTTCAACCTATTTTTTACATCCTGATTCACAGTAATTTAAATGTGCTGCATTGAAAATAAAGATACACATATACACAAATTACAAGTGAATTATTAGAAAATCTTACTCATCTTACATGCAACACCACAATTTATTCTCTGAAACTTTTGGCCATCAAGTCCATTATGCTCATGGTGACCTTCTCGAACAGGGCGGAACTGCCCGTGTGGGTTCTCGAGATTGTGACTGTTTATAGAAGTAGGAGATCTCTTCTTTCTCCTGCGGAGCAGCTGGTGGTTTCTCATTGTGGGGTTAGCAGTTCAAGGCATAATCACTGCACAACCTGGGATCCACCCCATTTTAGACCATATGACCAGGCTTGTCAAAATCTAAAGTCTTTATTCAAAAATCTCATGACTTTTTTGGCCCACTTATTATTGATGAACTTAAGTTTGCTTCTAAAATCCATTCCTCCTTGTAGTCAAAGTAATGACATTATTAGTGCATGGTTCCTTTTCTCTGTGAAACCCACCTTTCTGACACAATATTCTGAGTGTCTGTGCACTTCCTCTCTACCAAGAGTGGCGAAACTATTTTCTGCCAAAAGCCATTTGGATATTTATTACATTATTCGTGGAGCATACTGGACAAACATTTAATTAATTCATCCATAGTGTGGTGACTAGAACTGTGATAAGTCCTGTGATGTTAGCTGCCATCGATGATTTTGCAGAATATTTTTTTACAGCCTATGAGCCAGATGTCCCCCACCCCTCCTCTTTGCAGACCTAAGATTTCCTGGACTCAAATGAACAAAGGCAACTCCAGCAACAGTGGTCAAGAAAGGGCAAAGTATCTGCCTCTCAGACTGCAGAGATGTTCTACTAGAGGAGTTTGAAAGTTCAAATAGATAGGCAAGGTTCATGACTGAGGAAGTGGGGTAGAAAGGAAAGTGTCATAGTATTTGAGAGAGATTAGATTTTGCTCAAATTCATTAGTTATTCCAAACAGTTATGTACTTAGTTCTAACAAAAAGTTAGAGGTTGAATCCACCCAAGAGTAGCCTGGAAGAAAGCCCTAGTGATCTACTTTAAAAAATAGTCAGCATCGGACCCCATTATGCACATTTCTACTCTGACTCCCACAAAGTTTCCGTGAGCAGAAGCCAACTCTGTTGAGCTGGTGGTGGTGAAAGTTTGCTCATAGATCCTGAAGGTTCTCCAATGCTGAGCCATAGAGCAACTGCAGCATAATAACCTAGAGAGCTTCCTAATGCTTAATTTTTGAGTGTTCAACCTAGAGATGATGAGCTGGAATGAGATTTAAACCTACGGATCCTAAAAGTCTTCCCCTTTCTCACTCACCTTCTATTTTACCGTGCACGATAACCTTTTCCAGAGACTGCTCTCTTCTGACAACAGGTGCGAAGTATGTGAGACGGTCTTGTTTCTTTTGTAGTGAATATTCTGGCCATACTTCTTCCAAGATAGATGTGTTTGTTCTTCTGGCTTTCAATATTCTTCCATAGCACCATAATCCAAATGCATCAATTCTTCTGGGACATTCTTTGTTGTCCAACTTCCACATGTTCATGAGGTGATTGAAAATAACATGGCTTGGATCAGGCACCTCTTAAACTTCAAAATGACATCTTTGCTCTTTAACACTTCAGAGATACCATGTGCCATAGATTTTCCTGGTGTGAGACATTTTTGGATCTCTGCACTTCTGCTCCTCTGAGAACTGATTGTGAATCTAAGTAGCATGAATTCCTTGGCATTTTCAATTATTTTTTCCTTTGTTCATCATGGCGCTGTTTATTGAAACATGCAGCAAGGTTAGGTAGGTGAAACACTGCCTGAGTGATCCACATGTGTGCCCAGGACTGGAAATCCTGCTTTATGAACCTTTATGAACCTCGTATTTGTCTAGAAAATAGTAATTGGGTCTGCTTTTCTGACATAAAATAATGTGCATGAAGGTAAAAAAGAGGGAAAACCAAAACAAACAAAAGCATTCTACTGATTCAAGTTGTTGAATATGAGAGTCCGCTACTTTTTCCTACTAATCAGGAGAAATAAGAAATGCATTTCTAACTTTTAAAATTATGGTTTTTAAACTGAACATACCTACTAAGTTAAATATAATTAATACATGTGATTGCCATTGAGTAAAAAATAAACTAATGAGAGATTGCCTCCCAATTTGCATGATGTCTTGTGATTCAGCTTAAAAATGATTAATATGGCAATGTGTTTAATGAGCAGGGAGGACTCTTTTCTTGGAATAATGGTGACATTTGCTGATGTTAACACCACACATTTTCTGGAAGTTGGAAAATATTTCTAATGCAACTCTGGTGATACAATGGGTTACACATTTAGCTGCTAGCCACAAGGTCACCAGTTTGAATCTGCCAGTTTCTCTGTGAGAGAAAACTAGTCTGTCTACTCTTGTAAAGATCTAAGGCCTCAGAAACCCACAAGGACAGTTCTACTCTGTTCTATAGGGTTGATATGAGTCAGAACAACTCAATCAATGGCAATGAGTTTGTTTGTTTGTTTGTTTATTTGTGAGTTTTGAAGTACTATAAAAGGAGTATTTGGGGCTGAGCCCCGGTGGCGTAGTGGTTGTGCGCGGGACTGCGGCCCACTGGGACGGAGGTTCAATTCCAGCAGTGGGACTGGGCCTTCTACTCCCACCACCAGAGCGCAGTGATGCCCCACCCCTCCCACCCCCCCAAAAAAAGGAGTATTTGTCAGGATTAAAGGAAGGATTATTAACCACCTACAATATGCAGATGACACAGCCCTGCTTTGTGAACACAAAGAAGACTTGAAGTACTTGCTGATGAAGATCAATGACTGAAGCTTTCAATAAGCATTACGTGTCAGCTCAATATAGAGGAAACCAAAATCCTCACAGCTAGGCCAATAGGTAACATGATGAATGGAGAAAAGACTGAAATGGTCAAAGATTTTCTCTTCTTTGAAGCTACAATAATCCAGTAATCAAGAAATCAAACTATGCCTTGCACTGGGTGAATTTGGTGCACAAAACTTCTTTAAAGTATTGAAAACCAGGAAAGTTACTTTGGATAATATGGGTGGACTTGACCCAGCCGTGGCATTTTGAATTACCTCCTATGCTGTGAAAATTAGACATTGAGTAAGATTGACCAACTAAGAATTATTGTATTTGTATTAGGGTTCTGGAGAAGAAGATTAAAAGTACTGTGGACTTCCAAAAGAATAAACAAAACTGTCTTGAAATAGGCACACCCAGAATACTTCTTAGAAGTGAGAAGGATGAGACTTTATTTCAAATACTTCAGGCATGTCCCTGGGAAAGGCCATCCTGCTTGGTAACGTGGAAGGGCAAGGAAAAAGGGGAAGACCCTCGACACAATGAACTGACACAGTGGCTGCTGGACAACGATTGTGAAGAGAGCACAGCACCAGGCAGGATTGCAATCTGTTGTACGTTGGGTCCCTTAGGAGTCTGACCTGCCTTGACAGCCTCTAATCACAATTAGAGAAAGCACTCTATTAAAACTTGAATCTCTGAAGTAAAATGACATGATGAGCTATTCGTATTACGTGTGAAAACAAGGGGTTGGTCTGTGTATCTATTTTCTCCCCTTTTATGTATATATATATGTGTGTTTACAGAAAGTTATAAGACAATGTACTTCATATCATATGTTTCACCACACCACTTGCCCTTGAGTCTATTCTGATTCATAGTAACTCCATGGATGTTGGAGTAAAACTATGTTTCTGGGGAATTTTCCTAGGTAGATTGCCAGGCCTTTCTTCTGAGGTGCCTTTTGGTGGACTTGAATCACCCAGGTTTCCGTTAGCAGCTGAGGGCACTTATCATTTGCTTCACTTGGGAACCCCAAGCTTAAATGAAAGAGCCCCCAAAATAGAGAAAATTATTGAGTTAATGACAAGAATTGTCTCAAAAGAAAGAAATTAATGTTCAGTCACTGAGAAGGTGTTAACATTTTTTTCAGGTTATTTGTGGAAAACATTAAGTTGATTGATAATTCATAAGTAAAATTATTATCTAGCATTATATCTGTAATAGAATTTATTTGTCAAATCCCATACTATGTAGGATTTATGAGGAAAGTTGTATGTTTCAAAAGTGCTATACTGCTCCCTATCTCGCTCATTTCTTCTTTGTGACCCTTCTGTAAGGGAATGTCCAATTGTCGACAGATGGACTTTGGGTCTCCACACCGCCCTCCCCCTCATTCACATTGGTAGGATTTTTTTTACATCCGATATCTGATCCCATCGACACCTCTTGATTGCACAGCTGGAATGATTCTTCCAGAGAGTCTTATTTTTAAAGCTTGAGAAAAGTTTTCAGGATAAGGATGCATACTATTCTTTTTAGGCAAAATATTTAAGAGAAGGAAAAATAGAATGAAAGGAAGACAATCGCAAAGAGGGGTAAGATTATGCTGTGAGCTGTGTTTAAGCGATTGCTTCTGAACTCTCCCTCCCCCTGAATTTCAGTCACTAGAGTTATTGTGGTGGTTTATTTTTCATTTTAATAGCTAGGTATTAATCAACCCAGAACCACTCTGTCAATCTCAGATGCACAGTGGAATGAGCTGATGTAGAGAAATTACCAAGAGCAGAAAGGAACTTGAAGATTATTGTGCTACAGTTTTTTACCTTCCTCCCTTTTTTGCAATTATTGACCAAAGGATAACACTGTAATATGTGTTGGGCAGCACTTTATAATTATGAATCACCTTTTGATATGTATGAATGTGACCTTAATAATAACTAGGTGAGAAAAGTAGGCTCTATCCCTGGAAAAATATCTTAAAGGTCAATTAAATACTATATCTAAGAAAGTGAAATGTTAGGGGAAGGAAGGCCGTCTTTTACTGGTCAGGAAAATCACTGGAACCATAATAACTCCCTCCTTAGACTTATTCTTAAGATTCGGAGTTTCTTCTCATCCTGCAGCAGAATATCCTGTGTAAGAATGCACTAGAAGCAGCGCGGAACAGTTTTAGTAGAATGAACATGAAGCCAGGATTTCACTGGACAACGAGATCCCACTGCAGAAGAGCAGGTATAAGACCAGAGACTGGGACCCTGCTCTAGTGCTGCGCTGTTCCGTGACCTTCATGACCATGTAACATTTCCCGCGTCTGTTTCCTCATCTATGGAATACGTTTCTTAATAGCATATCCCATTGGACAGCGCAAAACATATGATGTGATGAATATTCAAATCATAACGTATTCCCACTGTGTAACCATAAATCACCTTATTGTCTTGGAGCAGCAGTGAGTTGTTCAGATAACGTGAGACACTCTTCTCTTCCCTGGTCAACCAGAAGCCCCTAATTTCTATGAGTCTTTTTGAGTTCTTTCTACCCCTTTAGTCTACTGTTCAATCATTCGCTAAGTTTTTTATAGTTTACTACTTAAATAATGGTTTTTAATATCTGTTTTCTATAACTGTCTTAAAGTGATCATATTTTAAGCAGGACACCACTGACTGGGGGGAGGGGTACGGGAAGGGGGTTCTTGATTAGAATTTTAGTCTATATGAAACAACAATATTTTTCATAGAATGCAAAAATAGTATTGTAATATATTTATTTTAATTTTAAAATGCTGCAGGTTGTTGGTAAATTGTTAAAAAGCAAGACATCTGGTCACCTTATTGTCCTATTTCATGTCCCCCATAAAATCTCTATACTCTAGGGCTGTATAGAACTATCTTGACTCCCTATTTTTCTCTCCTCAATCCATCGTCCATCTTGTGTACAAATCTGACCATTTAATCGCTTTGCTTAAAACTCTGCTTTTGGAAAGAAAAAAAAAACCACTCTGCTTTTAGTTCCAAACAATTTACAGAGTCAAGTCCCATCACTGAGGCTGGTGAAGAGGGCTTCCTAATTGGACTCTGACCAACACTGTCAGTCCCATCTCCAGTCACTCCTTTCTTCCTACTTGGTTTTGAGAAACAGCTAATCATTGTGGTTCTCCATTCACATAGCATCCTTTCTGTACCTGTGTACACGTGAGTTTCTCAGTCTGGAATTCTTTCCTTGCTCTGTGTGTGTGTGTGTGTTTCTGTTGCAACAAAGTTAACTCTGAACTGCTTATTTCTGAGGGTGAGTCATTTATTCCTATCAGTTGAGACTCTCTTCTGAGTCAGGGTGAGTGTCTTTCCTCTGTGTACTGAAGGGCACCCTATTATCATGCTGTACTGAAGTTGAGTTTGAGGCTCTCTGCCCACCACAATAGTTCTCCGACAAAGAAGAGGTTCTTTTTTATTTATCTCTGTCCTGCAATATCTAGAAGAGTATCTGGCATACAGATACTTTTATGGAGTCTTTGCCAAAATA
>PVJH01045566.1:0-12171 GCA_004026705.1 Nesogale talazaci
ATACGTTTAGGTAAGCTAATGGAACAAGAAAACAGGAAAAATCTAGTCAGACTCTATAGGGTGTTAAACCCGTGCCTTAGAACTCTGGCCAGCTGAATCAATAAGCTAAAAGCCTGTAAATGCTGCTTACATGGAAAATACATAATTTAATTTTCCTTTCGAATAAGATTATCTTGGTTCTCCTACCATATTTCTCACCATTGTGTAATGTTCATCGTTAACTATTCTTTCTCCAAAGAGATGAAACAGGGTTTTCTTTTTACCCTTTCATAGTCAGTAAATGGACTCTTTGGCTTCATCCTAACAGAAGTTATTGTCATGTACAAATCACAAGCCAATTTAGCCTTCTCTACCGTCATAGGTAGCCACTCTCTCCTGTTGACCTTAAATTAGAAACACCCAAAATTGAAAAGATTGCTTTTAAAAAGTACCGGCATCAGAAGACACATAACAAACAAAAAAAAACATATTGTTAAGAATGAGGGGTGTCGCAGCAGAGACCCAAATCCCATCTTAGACGATGAAACATCCCCTCGAAGAGGGTCACAGGGAAGGGATGAGTCAACCAGGGCTCAGTGTAGCACTGATGAAATACACAATATTCCTCTGGTTCCTTGAGGCTTCCTTAACACCCACTATCATGACCCCAGTTCTGTCTTTCACTGTGAGCTAGCCCAGAGTATGTGCACGAGCACGGATAAAGGATAAGAACTCACAAGACATGAAATTCAGGAACAGAAATGGGAATAGTGATATCAGAAGGAGAGGGAGAAAATGGGGAGGAAGGGGAAACCTATTGCCCTGATGGACACATAACCACACCCCTCTAGGGGTATGAACAACAGAAATCATGGGGGAAGGGAGACAATAGTTGTGTCAGATATGCCATCAATCAATTCCAACAAATAGGGTTTTCAAGACTGTATATCTTTACAGAAACAAATAGCCTTCATACTGGGGAAAGCCTGATAGGCTTTAACTATGAAATTTGCATTTGGGAGCCCAATGGGCCAGAAATACCCTATACAATTGAATCTGAATGTCACTTGTACATAAGTGAAACAAACTAAGTATTCATGTTCACCACCTTATTGAACGATAATAAAGTGTGCAAACCAGTAGGGGAGGAAAGGAAGGAAGACAGGAGGGTATTTCTCCAGTGTCTGCCCAGCAAGGGCGGAGTTGCCAGTGGCAAAAAGGGCAGTTCTGCTCAGAAACAATGCTGTCTGGCCACTCTCAGAAGGGTGAGTCTGAATTTTTTCTTCTCTCAAAACTAGGACACAGCTGCTCGGCCATCCCTGTGGATGCTCTCCCTTTCCAACCATCACCAGTCCTCAGTTTAGACTTGTTTCCTTCTGTAAGGAAGGAATAAAGCTTATACTTCTCGCTCTGTCACTGAACCAGAATATAACTTAAGAAAAGTAACTTTCAATGCCATTCACCAAGTCAAAAACGTCATAGCAATGTAACAGCATCAGTAAGAAATGAATCAGTTAGAATCTAAAGAGCATTTTCAAAAGTCATTGTTAGGCTAATTCACTTGCATAGCAAAGGAGGCAAGTGCGCATGCAAGAGAACTTAAGGTAGCAAGCAGCAATAAAAGGAATCAGTGACTTCAGCCCTTTGACATGCCTTATTTAGACAAGAACAGTTTCTCCTTTTACTTATGGGAAGTAGGGGGATAGGTGAAAAGTCTCTAATTCTAGGTGAAGCTCAATACTACTCAAGTTTAGATTGTTTTATTATGTTGCTATTATAGTTATTCTTTTGTATAAGAATATTCCTTTATATTTGGATATAATATTTGGATAAGCAGTGTCAGCATACAACCCTCATGAAGCAATGTGGGTTTCAATATCAGTGAGGAAACAAATCTCTCTGGAAAGAAGTACAGCTAGAATGCTCCCTGGACCTGAGAATGGCTAGACTATAGCTCCTGTCAGGAGAAACCAGTCTGGAGAATGACATGTTTGGTAAAGCAGAGGGTCTATGAAAAAGAGAAAGTACCTTTGACACAATGGTGACAACAGTGAATTCAAAGAGAACAAATAATTGTGTGGATGACCCAGGACTGGGCAGTGTTCCATCCTGTGGTACCCAGGTTCACTGGGAGTCAGAGTACCCACCAACTAATCCCAACAATGCATGCCAGAGAAGCAATCTCTCGGGGTCTATCTTTAAAGCTCAATCTCTGTTTTCTCTGACCAAATCATTTCCCAACTACATACTACAATAGCCTTTCGGTGATTTCACCTATGTCCTTCCAGTGTCCTTTAATTTTGTCCTTTTATGTGTAAGAATAGGCCTTTTATCAAAAAGTAATTATATATCAAGAAGACCTGCCAGCCCAGTCCAACTGAAGTCTGTAAGTGTGATGCAAGCTGAGGCCTTTGTAAGGAAGACACTCGTGGCTGTGAACCAATGACAGAAAGGTGAAGCAGGATGCAGGAAAAACAAAGACCTGTGAGGGGGTCCTCTTTTACCCCACTTTTTCTTCTGAACTTGGAATTAGGTCTGGTCATTATATTAGACA
Source organism: Nesogale talazaci (assembly GCA_004026705.1). NCBI lineage: Eukaryota > Metazoa > Chordata > Mammalia > Afrosoricida > Tenrecidae > Nesogale > Nesogale talazaci. The sequence continues at coordinate 2,534 of PVJH01045566.1, forward strand.
GAGATAAAACATTTAGGGCATGAATAGTTCATAAACAAAGCATTCTAATGGAGCCAACAGTTAAGCAGTCAGCTGCGAACCACAAACGTTGGAGATGCAAATCCACACAAGCAGCGTCCGGGGTGGGTGGGCGGGGGGAGGAACTTATCAGCTTCTGTCATGATTACAACTAAGAAAGCCCTGTGCAGGGAGTTCCACTCTGTCACTCGGGGTCCATACCTATTTAATCTTCATGCTGAGCAAATTGAGAAATTGGACCATATGAAGAAGAAGGTGGCTTCAGGATTGGAGGAAAGCTTAAGAACAGCCTAAGATATGCAGATGACACAACTTGACCTCCTCAAGTGAGGAGGATGTGAAGCACTTGCTGAAGTAAAACAAGGAATATAGCCTTAGGTATGAATTACAACTTAATGGAAGGGAGACCAAAAACTTCACAACTTGACCAAAAGACAAAATCACAGTAAATAGAGAAAAGGCTGAAGTTGTTAAAAATTTCATCTTAAATCTACATGCTTAAATCTGCAGTCCATGCTCCTGTAGGCAGCAGTCAAAGAGAGATCAAATGGGGGCTGAGCCCCGGTGGCGTAAGTGGTTGAGTGCAGGACTGTGGCCGGCGGGTTTGGCGGTTCAAATCCAGCGGCGGCTCTCAGGAGCAGCACTGGGTAGTGCCCACGACCACCAGAGGCAGTGATTGCCCCCCCCCCAAAAAAAAAAAAAGATAAAATGGCCACCACATCTGCTGCACAAGAGCTCTTTAAAGTATTGATAAGCAAGGACTTGGAGGACTAAGGTGGGTCTGATGTAAGCCATGATATTTTTAGTTACCTCACTTCTATGGTCAAGTTGGACATTGAATAAGGAAGACCAAATAAGAGTTAATGCATTTGAATTCTGGTGCTAGTGAAGAAAATATCAAAATTGCCCTGCACTTCCAAAAGAAGAAACAGATCTGTCTTTGAGTCAAAGATGTCAAGGCTCTGTCTCACATACTTTGGACATATCATAAGGAAAGACCAGGCTCTAGAAAAGGATATCATACTTGGTAAAATAGAGGGGCTGTAAACAAGAAGAAAACCCTTGACAAGATGGATTGGAAAATTGGCATAATGACTGACACAAGGGGCTCAAGCAAAAGATGGCACCAGAAGGACGATTATTCTATTCTTTTAGCCAGTCAGGTAAAAATAGGAGGAAGTTCAAATGTGGGGCTTTGCTGATACCAGCACCTGGATGTATAGTCTTTTCTGATCCTGCTATTCCCACCCACTGTCAATGCTACCATGTATTTGGACATCACAATTGACAGCAAGCTGCATGCATCTCTTTTGAATTGTTTGTGAATGAAATTCCAAGGGCGGCAGAGAACATTTGCACTTTGAGCATTGGGAAGGAAGGATTTGATTATAAAGATTCCTACTGAGGGAACACTAGAACCTATTGTGATTGTATAAATCATCTTAAAGGTTATTTAACCATAGAGAAGGGAAGGGGAATCTAAAATTGATGTGGGAGTGATTTCTCTGTGACATAAGTGCATGATTCAAGTACTGAGTTATACAATACATAAATTACTTGTCAATAAAATGGTGGGGCAGTGGGGGGAGGGCAGTGAGAAAAAGTTCCTGCTTTCACAGAATCATTCCTGGATGTATGTGCCAGAGTGGTGAGAAGTCCATCTATGGGGGGCAATTTGAGACGGAGAATGTCATCCTGAAGCACATGGTCCTGAACACCTGTCCTTGGCAAATGCCTCCCCCATATTAAGGGCTTCCAGTTTTTTTATCTGCAGCACTGAGACTGGACCCTTGACTAGTAAGCATGTAGTCTTTGGCGAGGTGAAAGACGGTATAAATGTTTTGGAAGTCATGAAGCAGTGTGGTTCCAGAAATGGTAATACTAGCAAGAAGATCCCCACTGCTCACTGTGGACAACTCTGCTGTGTGTGATCTGAATGTCATGCTTTTATCTTGAGCACCAGACTCTTCCTTTTGTGACTTGGAGAAATCACCCTTCTCTCCCCACTGTGCCTGCCACAACTTGCGTCTCTGGGTTCTCACGCCCATTCTTTGGCTTCTTTCCTTAGTTCCCTCGAAGTTCAGGTGGATGGCAGAGTTAAGTTTATGATTATGAAATAAAGACTACATTAAAAAGAGCAAATATGGGAAAAGGGTTTGTAGTCTTTGACAAGTTACACTTGAAGCATGTGCAGGACAGATACATGGGAATACTAAAGAAGCAGAGGCATAAGCGAGTTTGGAACTCAGAACTGTGGAATCTAGAATAAAAGAGCTGGCTCCTCTGAACTATGAATGTTTGAAGTCAGGGAGATCCCCTCGTATCGACATCTGTATCCCCATTGTTTGGCATAGACAGTGTTGGATCATTCATTCATGTATCCACCCAAAAATTTTTTTAAAAATAAGCATCCAGGACCAATATATTCCAGACACTAAGCTCTGATAGGAACTGAACAAAAGCTTTGATCGATCTCTGCCACACAGATAAGCCAAAGAGGTCAATGGCATTGCCTAGAATGAAACTAAAGAGTGGGTAAAAAGCCAACATTAAAACTATGAGGCAAACCAATGTGGAAGGGCAGGTCTATAAGGAAAATCGACAAAGTAAATCGAGAAACTGAAACAACAGGAAACCTCAAATGCACACATCATCAAGAAAGATTAGAAGAGAAAACACATTAAAAAAAGTGTTTCAGAGCACTAAAAAGTGAGAATGGCAGCACTTTGTCTGACCTTGCTTTGGATACATTCTCAGGATGAATCATTCTCTGGAGAAAGACAACTGCCTGATAAATTTGAGGGTCAGTGACAAAAAGAGGGAAATCTTCAATGAGATAGATTGATACAGCAATGCTTACAAATACACACTGGAAACTGTTCTTAGTCGAAACTGCCTCCACAGCAACTAGCAGCCATCACTTGAAACTTGTCCATTACAGGAAAGTGTACACTATCTGAAAGTATGGACTGTTCTATCCATCTCTCTAATCCCTGGACCCAGCAGAGGGCCTGTCACGTAGTAGACATACAGTAAATATTATCAGGGGGCTTCAAAAGGTTCCTCAAAAAATTCCATTATCTTTTCATTTAATTTTTTTCCATGGATTTTCTGAAGTCTCCCTGCCCCCTACACACACACACACACACACACACACACACACACACCAAATCATATGTCAAATCAATTTAAATAATAAAATGAATGGTTAACTTTGACAGATGGTAATCTGAAAAAACAAGCTAATTAAATGTTAATATTCATAGAAGAATTAAAATGTGCTTTTGTTTTTGGAACCATTGAATGCTGACATGCAAAAATTTATGAGCCCTATCTTATTCGAAAGTGATAAATTTTGGGCTGAGCCCCGGTGGCGTAGTGGTTGTGCACGGGACTGCGGCCCACTGGGACGGAGGTTCAATTCCAGCAGTGGGGCTGGGCCTCCTACTCCCACCACCAGAGAGCAGTGATGCCAAAAAAAAAAAAAGTGATAAATTTTAAAAATCAAACATCTTGTCTTATAGACTGTACAGAGAATGCTTATGGAAAGATGAGATTAAAAACAAAAATTTCAGGACCTTAGATGTCATATTGCTGCTTTTTGTTGTTTATAGCTGAAGTTCCTCAAAAGAGAATCATCAGATTCTGTCAGAGTATCTGTTCCTTATGTATTATCCAGATAAATGAAGTAAGTGAATTTTAAAACTAAAAGTGTGTTCTACCATCAAATTGTCATGCTAAACAGTATCAGATTAATCAATAAGCAAGGTAAGCATGGGCTTACTTGTGCTTAGCTATTAATCTGTAGTGAATGATTTCGCAGTATTCACCACATAAATATTCTGTTTCTAGGTGTGGCTGGTAGCTCATGCTCTCCTAACCCCAAAGCACTTTCCTGCAAGCCCCTTTTCAGTGTTCCAAATTTCTGCCAAGGATGGAGGACCCAGTAAACGAGGTACACCAGGCCTGATCTGAGATGAAGGGAATGTGAAACTGTTCATTATAGATTAGTCTTACAAAACTCACAGCCATCGAGTCAATTCCAACTCCCTACGATCGTCCAGGATCGAACTGTGCCTGTGAGTGTCTGAGTCTAAAACTCTTTACAGGATTAGCAAGCCTCATCGTTCTCCCTTGCAGTGACTGGTGGTTGCAAAGTACTGACCTTGTAGTTAGCAGTACAAAGGGTCACCGGACAATACCGGGGCCCCTATATATAGGCTAGTAAGCAAGCTCAAATAAGCTCCCATGCTTGCCTTGCTTATTGGGTAATCCACCGATGTTAAGTGTCTGTTTCATGAAACCTAAAACATCTAAAGCTCTCGATAAATGATCTGCATTTAAACTTTAAATTGGGAAAATGCTCAACTCCTCTGTTAACTCAAGAGAACACAAATGTTTTTTAACTACAGCTCTCAGATTGGCTTCTAAAGCGTAGGCTGGACATAATAGGGGACAGGATATAATGAGAACAATTGATTTTAAAACACCTAACACTAAAAAAGACTTGGAAACAGAATTCGAGTAACTTTTAAAAGAATATCTGGTAGTATAATGGGAAGGGGGAGGGACATTCTAAAAAGGAAATGATGTCTTTCTTATGCCTGGGCATCAAACTGTCAAGGGAGGAAGAAAGAGCTGATTAGATTACGCTCGCTTGTAAGTGGGATTTCCAAGTGTGAAACTGTCAAAGGTATGGGCCCTCTCTGATGTGTTCCCTCCCAGGCCATCAGTGATAAGTCAGGAGCTGCCCCAGTATAGCAAAGAACGAGTAAGTGAGCTCAATTCACCATGTCATGTGGCCAGGTAAGTCCCAAAACTTTCGTTTGAGATTTGAATGGTGTTTTGTCCTAAGGTCATGTAACCCCAGCTAGATCAGAAAACCAGAAGGTCAACAAAAGAAGAGGAAGAGGGGATGAGTTGGCACTGTGGCTGCAACAATGGACACCAACATGACCATTATAAGGCTGGCACAGGACTGGGCAGGGTGTCGTTCATTTATAAGGTGGGTCGCGCTGAGTCAGAATGGAGTCAATAGCACTAACAACAAGCAACAATATATCTATTTCTCTGCATTGAGGTGTGGGGTCAAGGTGTAAACTTCTCTTGATCTACGATTGCATCTTCCTCCCACAGAAATTCTTGGAAAAGAATTGGAACGTGGTTTGAGAATTTTTTCCCAGGTGAAAACACCCTCAGGATAAGAAAAATTGACCAGATAATGATGGGTTTTTTTAATGGAAGATACTTACTTGGCACTGCTTAAACTGTGCTAAAGTCCCTGGGTGGTACAAATGAGAACATGTTCAATTACTGACTGAAAGAGTGGCAGGTCAAGTTCAAGCTGAGGCACCTGTGCATGCTGGCATAGCAATCTGCTTTAGATTACAACCTTGACAATCACACGGAGCAGGTCTACTCTGCACACAGGCGCTCACTTGTGTACCCAGAATTCACCTCACAGCAATGATGGAAATGTCTTCTCCTAAGTTTCATTTCTTCACTGTCTTATTAGTTCGTTAAGGAGAGATAGAAACTGCTTTTCTTCTGTTTTATATTCCTAGTATATAACCCAGAGCTAGACACAGAGGAAGCTGAAATATTTGTTGAGATGAACTAGTGTCACTTGTATAATTAGATTTTTTTTCATTATTCCAGAGTTAAGAACAAAGCAGTCATGATCTGATGCTTTTTTAGATGCTACCTATCATGGAAAGTTTCCCATCCTTCTTTGTTAGGTAACCCAATCACAAGAGCTCTAACTAATGTTAAAACTATAATAGCTATTGGCATTCAGTGAGGCTCACCTTCACAACATGATCACTGAAAATGGGTGCATAAGCAAATGTGGTGGAAAAAGCTGATGGTGCCTGGATATTAGAAGATATAGAATCTAGGTTCTTAAGGACTTGAGGATAAACACACAGTCATCTAGCTTGGAAGCAACAAAGCCCACATGGAAGAAGCACACCAGTCTGTGTGATCACAAGGTGTAGATGGGACCAGGTATCAGGCATCAGAAGACCCAAAACAATCATATCACCAAGAAGGAGGGGTGGTTTTGTGTGTGTGAGGGGGGGGGGAGTGGAGACTCAAAATCTATTGGTAGACAATTGGACATCTCCTAAAGAAGGATCACAAGGAAGGTAAGAACCAGCCAGTATTTAACAAATCCTGCTAGACCAGAGTAGGACACATCAGAGCTTTCAACACATGGAATCCAGGACAGATAAACCTCCTGGGAACAATAATGGGAGTAAAAGTACCAGGAAGGTAGGAAGAAGGGAAGAAAGGGGTAACCAATCACAATGATCAGAGTTTAATACCCTACCTCCCCCCGTGGGGACAAACAACAGGAACATGGGTGAAGGGAGAGAGTGGATGGTGTTAGATATGAAAATAATAATAATTTATAATTTATCAAGTGGTCACAGGTGTGCGGAAGGAGAGAGGGGACAAAAGAGGAGCTGATTTCAAGGGCTCACGTAGAAAGAAAATGTTTTGAAAGGGGTGATGGCAACATATGTACAAATGGGTGTGATACAACTGATGTATGGAGTGTTATAAGAGTTGTAAGATCCCCCAACAAAATTATTTATTAAGATAAAAAACTATTTTAAAAAACTGGACTTGTATCTTATGCAAAATGCTTGTACAGTAAGTGTGAAGCTCTGCAAGGACTCCTAAGTTACAAGTTCTCTAACTCTGGCACTGCCCTTAACTGCCAACTACGGCAAAGTCGCTTCCTATCTCCAGTGCCCTAATTCCCTTGTCTGTCCACTAAATCATCCATACATTCTCCTCCAGCACTAACATGCGCATAAAATACATTCCCAACACAATGCTGAACTCAAAATAAATGTCTACTATCTATTACTTAAGTTTAACAGAAGTTGCCCTAGAGTTTCTAATAAACTGCTTGACAATGCTTATTTCAAACTTGTTGTTACTATTAATGATGTTTAAAATTAAAATATATGTGCTCTCAGGAAAAAAGCATTTTTTCTTTTATCCAACTGATGTAAAAGCACTCCTATAATGAGAAAAAAGAAAGCCAACCTATACTTTATAAACTCTAGGTTGACAAATTTTTCCTATAATTGTGAACAAAAGATTTTCTAAGAGAATAACTCAGATTTCAGAAGTTGGAGGAATTTTTTTAACTGATTAAGAGATTTCGAAGCTATCTTAACAAATTTTACAAATGCAAAATAGCTTATCAGCCATTGAATGTGTTGAAAAGAATACCAAATTTACTTCTTTATTTTATTCTATTACCAAACTTACCTCTTTAACAAAATGTATCTCCCCAAAAGAATTTATTTAAAGCTCTCCTTAGTTTACATACAGCTACTAAATGAATCTAAAGTATTATAATTATTCTATCTAAAAATATCTGTAATTCATACTTTTCACTATCAGTCTTCTGAGCAATCAGTAAAATTGGTGTGACTTTATTTCTAGATATGATTATACATAAAAGTAATCACATGAGAGATCTCCATCTAAATATAGAATAAAAGTTTAATGGTTATTGTTAATCTGCTGAAGTTAAACACTTAAGTTGCATGACAGCATCAATGAGTACCTGCTGGTGTAAAGCATCATTTTGATTACTAGGCAGGACTGTTTCTTTGCTTTGTTTGTTTTTTTTTTTAATGGCTTAACACGGGATAGAAATCTTGCAATGTCTTATTTTTTGGGGGGAGGGGGGCATCACTGCTCTCCGGCGGTGGGAGTAGGAGGCCCAGCCCCACTGCTGGAATTGAACCTCTGTCCCAGTGGGCCGCAGTCCCGCGCACAACCACTACGCCACCGGGGCTCAGCCCGCAATGTCTTATTTAATTCTCTCAATTACTTTGAAATTATCATCCCCATTTTAAAATAAGAAAACTAATATTTGGATGAGTTATCGCCCCCAGAGAAAAAGAAGAGACCAAGTGAAATATAATATGTGGAATGAGTCCATCTGAAATTGTCAAACATCAAAACCTCAAAGACCATACATGCTTTTAAACACACTGCTATATTGGCTTTGTTACACTAACTACGTCATCTAACTTATGCATTTGTGATTTTTTTACTATAATAAGACAAAAAAGTCATAAAGACACCTGACCAATCAATGGGAAGAGATCTTTCATGGGGAAGACTGGAAGAGGAAGCATGTCTGACCTCTGCCTCATGACAATCAGCCTTGGGAGTGGGAGGAGCTCTGATGCAGCTCACACACCATTTTCTTCCAACAGAGAGCTATTAGAGATTAAGCTGCATTCAGATGAGGCCATGGAACAAAGGCTGTCTTTGCTGATGTCAGATGCATCTTGGCTGAAAATGGAATAGCAGAAATATGTTTGCTTGTATTTTATTGACTGTATAAAGGCTTTCAACTGTGAGTATCATAGCAAAATATGAATGATATTGCAAGCAATTAGAATTCTGGACAGTTATTTGTGCTCATGCAGAGTCTACATATAGACCAAGAGGCAGTCATCAGAGCAGAATAAGGGAATATCAAATGGCTCAAAATCAGAAGTGCGTGTTGGAGTCGTATGCTTTCATTTTAGTTATTTAATCTGTATGCTGATCAAATAATTTAAAAGTTGGACTGTATGAAGAACACAGTGTCAAGAACGGAGGAAGGCTCCTTAAGCACTTAAGACATATAAGTTACACCAACTTACTTGCTGGAAGCAAAAAGGACTTGTTGCACTTCTGAACACTGATGAAAAGCAAAGTCTAAAGCCTAAATAGGATTCAGTATGGATTACAATTCGATGTAACTATTAAGTATCATAATGTTAAATGAAGAAAGACCTTAAGTTGTCAACCATTTTATTCTACTTGTGTCTGCAATCAATGCTCATGGAGAGAAATCAAGCAGTTGACAAATCACATTGGCAAATCGACGGCAAAGTGGTCAAACCAAAAAAGTCACTTTGAATTTTAAAGCACACCTGGCTCAAGTCAGGGTACTTGTTGTTGCTTCATAGACATAATAAAGCTGTACGCTGAATAAGGAAGACAGGAAAAATTTATGTCTTTGAATTATAATGTTTGTGAATAATACTGAAATATATCATGTACTGCAAGGAGAACAAATAAGTATTTTAGAAAATGTACAACCAAATTGCTCCTTGGGAGTAATGTTGCCACCTAAGGGTTTGTCTCACATACTTTGGACATGTTAACAAGAGGGAACAATCGCTGCATATGGCTATAAAGCTTAGTCAAGTGGAGGGTATAACAAAGGGGGGGGGCGCAGAAGAAGCACAACAGCCAGCGTGGTCACACAGTGGTGAAAGGTCTAGGCAATAGACATCAAATGGTGGGGGGAACACATATCAATGTGTTCACAAACCCCCAAGGTGCCCACTGAGGACATGTGGGAGCATGAGCAAGAGTAGTGAAGAAAGCTTATGGTGCCCAGCTATCAAAAGATATAGCATCTGGGGTCTTAAAGGCTTGAGCATAAGCAAGCAGCCATCTAGCTCAGGAGCAACAAAACCCACCATAAAAGAAGCTCACTTGCCTGTGCGATCATGAGCAGGCATCAAAGAAACTATCAGGCAGCAGGCATCAAAGAACAAAAGTCAAAATCAACGGACCAATTAACTCCC
>PVJH01045567.1:0-12136 GCA_004026705.1 Nesogale talazaci
CTACTGTTATGAATCGGGGACTCCTGTGAATGGGTCGTTTGCCCCCCCCCCCCCAAGGGGTCGCGACCCACAGGTTGCGAACTGCTGCTTTGGGGTGATGGCGGAGTTGTGGCCACACACCGAAGGTCTGCGATTCACAACCAACCAGTCGCTCCAAGGGAGAAAGCTTGGCTTTGTGTGCCCGCGAAGACTCCGGGTCTCAGGACTCCAGGGCAGCTCCACTGCCTCACGGGGTTGCTGCGAGCCAGACGGCCTTGATGGCAGAGTCTGCTTTAGGGTTACGCAGGAGAAGTTGGGGGAGATGAGGTGCTGATCCCAGTGGATGCGAGGCAAAGGCCCTAAACCGGACTGTGGTGACGATGGGACAACGTCCTTGCCTACACTGAAGCCACTAACTTGTATGTGCGTGGTTTTCCCAGGCTGTCACTCTCATCCTCTTTTTTTTTTTTTTAACCTTAGCACAATCCATACATCCTCATCCATACAAGCACATTGATACATTTTGTTGCCATCATCACTTTCGGGACATTTTCTACCCGAGCCCTGGGGCTCAGCTCATTTCCCCCCTCCCTCCCTTATTTCCTCCCTCATGAACCCTTGATAATTTTAAGTGATTATCATCTCCTAGCTTACACTGACCGATGTCTCCCTCCACCCACTTTTTGGATGTTCATGCCCCTGGGAGGGGGTTATAGGTAGATGATTGTGATTGGTTTCCCTTTTCTCCCCCAACCTCCCCCTTCCCCTCCTGGTATGGGAGAATACTCAGTATTGGTCCTGAGGAGTCCCTGTGCTTCCAGCTCTACCTGCACCCGTGTGGATGCTGTGGTCTAGCTGCACTTGTAGGTAGAACTGGGGTCGTGATAGTGGCTGGGGCGGGGGTGGGGGGGGGAGGAAGCATTAAAGAACTAGAGGAAAGTCCTATGTAGGTTTCATCTGTGCTATACGGCACCCTGACTGGCTCGTTTCCTCCCCAAGACCCTTTTGTAAGGGGATGTCTGGTTGCCCACAGATGGGCTTTGGGTCTCCCACTCGGCACTCCCCCTCATTCACAATGATTGGATATTTTGTTCTGGGTCTTTGAGGCCTGAGCCCCTCGACACCTCGTGGTCACACAGGCTGGCGTGCTTCTCCCTCCCATGGGGGCTTTGTGGCTTCTCAGCAGGAGGCTCTGACTCTTTACGTGGGTAGGAAGCCTCTTCTTTCTCGGGAGTGGGTGGTCAGTGGTTTTGAACTGCTGATCTTGGCAGTTAGCAACCTAATTTATAATCCACCAACGCAACCGGATAGACCAGATGATGGGGAAGGACTGGCACCGCAGGGACTTTGGGGTTTAAAGCTTGATGGGAACGGATGGCCAGGTCCCTGGGAGCTGTCAGTGGGTTCAGACCCTCTGCCCGGGCACTTAACCACTGCGCCACCAGATATCAATGGCTGCCAGGGAAGCCCGGTGTCACAGAGGGTCACTTTGAGAGGGTGGTGTGGAGCCTCTACCAGCGGGGAGAGGTCGGGAAGCGCCATGGGCTGAGTCATGCGTGAGCCTACGTTGCCGGGGGAGACTGGCCGAGGTCAAGTCCACGGAGAGAAAGCCAGTCGCTCAGTGGGGCGGGTCCAGACACAGTGGACGTCCATCTCCAGTTCAGGTGGCCGGCGCCCACGCTGAAGAACTTGTCTGGTGGCCTCCCGTGCTGAAGATGTGCTCGCCAGAGAAAAGACTGCCTGCGTTTGTTCACCCCCCTTTTAAGTCGCCTCAATGGGACACCTGACAGAGCCATTTAGATAGAACCCAGGGCAGTGGCCTGGGAAAAGCTAGGAGGCTTTCGGATACAAAGAGGCCGACCCTGAAACCAGCCGCAGGGAAACCCGACCAGGTATGGAAACTCCGGAGGGGCCGAGAGACTCCAGGGGAAATATCCAGTTACGGGGAAGACCCCGCGCTGACCCTGCTGCGGAGATGGGGGGCCTTTTAGCGGAGGGAAGCACTTCCCGCCACCAAGACCTATAGCCCTGCTGGGGCCAGGGGGAGGGTGGCGGTTGGCTTTGAAGAGTGAGTCCGCCCCCCTGTTCTTTAGGAAGCTGGAGAGAAAGAGAAATCAGAAACAGGAGATACTGTTGAGAAAAGGCCACTCGATCCAAGTAAGTGCAGGGTCTCTGCAGCAAAGGGCTGCACACACAGGTGGGGGCTTGGCGTTTCCCTCTAGTGCTACCTCCTTTGAAAAATAGCCACTGTGGAGCCCCTGCCGACCCCCAGGCAGCTCTGAGGTGTCACAGCTTGGCTCCCCATGGCTGGTTTGGGAGAAGACCACCTGGCTGTTTCTTCTGCCTTGCCTCTGCGTGGACTCAGGCCTCCAGCCTTCGAGGGTGTCAGCTGAGTCATTCAGAGACTCCTCCACCACGTCACCAAACCCTGCTGGCAGTCCACCAATGAGCGGGGTCCATCCGTCACCCAAGACTGCACATGGCCATGGGGGCAGACCCCACTCCCTCTCCTTCCTGCCAGGAGCGGCCCATGTGTCCGAGTTGCTGAGCTGGCAGTGGGCAGGCCAATGGGTCACTTCCACAAAACACAGAGGGGCAGGGGGGGTCATGCATTGGATTGGCAGTTCTACCCTCCTCTTGGGTCTCTATAGGTCAGGATCAACTCCATGCAGAGGAGGGTGTGTGTGGGGTGGTGGTGGTGTGTGTGTGTGTAACTCACCAGGAGAAAACACTTCCTGAGTCAATGAAAGAGGGAAATCCTCGCGGAGATGGGCTGACACAGTGGCTTACTAGTGGGCAGGAAGGGGAAGGATTTCACGCTGCTGTCCGAGGCCAGTCGCTATGAGTGGAAACTGGATGGTATGTGACAACCACACTCACCAACTCAAAACGAACTTCCTTGTGTGGGTTTCTGGGCTATCCACCTTGCAGTCCACCCGCTCAAGCACTCTGCCCTGGTCTGCTAACATCTGTTTTTGTTTTGTCCTTACAACTCTATGTCCTTTTAATTTTTTTTAATAAATCATTTTATTCGAACACCTGTTTTTAACCTGGTCCCCTGCTGGTAACGCCCACGTCAACGGTCAATGATGGAGCGGTATGGAAATCATCGGCTCCACTGGAGTCTGTCTCGTGCTTCTCCTCTTCCCAACACTTGGGCACATTAGCTGCTCAGAAAACATTTGCTGAGTGAATCAAAGAAAGTGCTCCTGTATTTACAAATGCTGTGCTATATTGTAATGTCTCTCAGGTCTTGCTTGGACAAGCAGATCAAGTGCATGGCCAGTCTCTCATCTTTATCGTCATTGTTTAGCATGGTGCCTAACTCAAGTTGAAACCCAAACTCACTCAATTCTGACTCACAGTGACCATATAGGGGAGTGGAGAACTGCCCTTTTTGGTTTGTGAGGTTGCAAAATTAAAAAAATATGTATGTAATGGGGGCTGTGCCGTGGTGGCGTAGTGGTTGAGTGTGGGACTGCGGCCCACTGGGTTGGCAGTTCAATTCCAGCAGCAGCTCTCTAGGACCAAGGCCGGGCCTCTCACTCCCACCAGAGGGCAGCGATGCCTCACCCCCCCCCCCCAATTTATAATGAGTAAGTTTATTGTCTTACAAAAATCATTGTCTAGAAACATGGCAATATGAGAAAAGACAATTTGCAGTCAGGTGTCTGGTCAACATCTAGTTCAATTCATAAAGGGGCAGGGTGGTGGGCACAGAATCGGAGACCCCAAATCCACATAACACTTCCTTCCTAAAAGTTGTTAAAGCTTTTAACCCAAAGGGGCTGCGTGTTCAAGCACATTATAGTGGAGCGAGGCTTCAGGATCAACACTGGCTTCTTGTCTTGTTGCTGTCTGTACTCTAAGGAGGCACACTATACCAAGCCAAAATGTAAGACTATATTGTTGTAGAGGCAAATCGCAGATTTAGCACTGTCTTAGTAGACACTGTACATTTTCTAGGGAAGCAGAGTCTCACCTTTCTCCAAAGGAGTGGCTGGTGGGCCAGAACTGGGGAACTTCTGCTTCACAGTCCAACGCATAATACTAAACCACCACAATCCCGACCACAAAGGGGCTTACGTAACCAATCACATCCACGGTGAGTCCAGCCCTGGGCCATTCCATAACTCATAGAACTGTGGTCCACAAGGGTTTTTCAGTCCCTGGGACCTCTCAGAAACCAATCACTAGGACTTTCTCCTGAGACACCTCTGAGATTAAAAAGACCCAAACTCACTTCCATTGAGAGGACCCCCATCATAGTGACCCTCTAGGGCAGGGGACAACTGGGCCAGAGGGTTTCAGACTATAGCTGCTTCTACAATTACAACGCCAACTCTCCTCCCTCAGGGCAGCTGGTGGCTTCAAACTGCTGACCAGCACGTAAGTGCACGGACACAAGGGTCCCCACTTACTTTCCTTCTGTCCCACTATCATGTTCGACCTTTATTCGGCACTCTAATTCTTCTGACCAATCAGCATTCTTCACCCTCGACATCCGAGTTTATATTTCTTGTTGTTCCCTTTCCCTGGGTCTACTGGTTCCCTCTCTCTCACCTTCCCCTCTGGAATTGCCCCCATGTCCCCCTGGAACTGTAAGCCCCATTCTCTCCTTGGGATTATTTTGCATAGACGTAAAAAAAGGGGGTTGTTTATAGTCTGTATACCTGACGATTCCTATGTATGTCTTCCAATCCAGTCTGATGAAGTGCCAAGTCCTGTCCATTGGATCTTGTCTATTTTGGGGATTTGTTTCAACCTGGAGACAGGGTTGTGTATTTCATCATGCTTATTCACTTTATGCATGTTGAGCAAATGACCTGAGAAGCTGAACTAGGTGAAGAAGGCAGCATTAGGATTGGAGGAACAGTATACTTTAATAGCTTCTGATATGCAAGTGAAATGATCTTGCTGGGAACCCGGTGAATTTTAAGCACTTGCTGATGAAAATCAGAGACTGCAGCCGCCTTTGGTGTAGACTTGGACCTGTCATCAAGAAAGACCAATCTCCCAAGAACGTGGTAATGTGGAGGGGCCGCAAAAATGAGAAGACCCTTCGGGAAATGGCTAAGACCCAGTGACCATGATAATGGGTTAACACAATTATGAGGACGGCACAGTGCTGGGGGAATGTTTCATTCTGTTGTACATAGCTTTGTTATGAGTTGGCATCTTAAGTTGGAAGGACCTATAAATAGTACATGCAAATACTAGTAGTATATAGTAATCCATACAAAATTTCACACTACACGACATTGGGAATGGGAGTGGGTAGTAAGTAATAAATGAAGGGCTGAGCCCCGGTGGTGTAGTGGTTGTGCCCGGGACTGCGGCCCACTGGGACGGAGGTTTAATTCTCGCAGTGGGGCTGGGCCTCCTACTCCCACCACCGGAGAGCAGTGACGCCCCCCAGTCCCCCCCCCCCAAAAAAAAAAAGAGTAATAAATGGAACTGCTGATGGAGAGAACATTGTAAAGTGGTGTACTGGACAAAGTTGACAATAAATAAATCCAGAGACACTCATGTCTGTGTAAGAGCTTTATATCAAAGGATAATTGAGCATCAAGAAAACATCCCAGCCCAGTTCAGATCAAGTCGCTGGTCTGAAAATTAGCCTGTAAGATTGATAAAATTCACATCTTTCTATTTACATCCACAAAACCACATGCAATGATGCAGAATGCAGGAAGATCACAGGCCGGTGGGTGAAATCTTATGGATCCAACGGCGGTGGAAGTATCACAGGGTTGGCTCAGGTCTTCACGTAGCTTAATGTGTCTGAACAAGGTGAAGCATGGAGAGCAAGTTCCCAGAATCCTCTTGAGAAGGCTACACCCACAAGGAAGCATCATTAGACTGTGGCCTGAGACAGGCCGGACTCTACCCCTGCGCTTATTTATCAAGCTGACATGAAATTATGTAACTCTGCTCAATTTAACACCTTTACAACACTCTTTAAAGACACATAACTCAAGTAACTTTTTTTTAAAAGAATAGTTTATTGGGGGTTCTTATAACCCTTAAAACAATGCATCCATCATTTATATCAAGCATAATTGTACATATGTTGCCATTATTTTCTAAACATTTACTATTTGGGCCCTTGATATCAGCTCACTTTTCCTCTCCCCCCGCCGACAAACTTATTTTCATGTTACGCCGACCACTGTCTCCCTTCCCCCATGGTTTCTGTTCATCCCCCTGGTGGTAGTATGGTGACTGTGTATCTGTCATTGCTATCGGTTCCCCCATCATCCTCTTATCCTCCTGGGATCACTATTCCTATTCCTGGGTTCCATGTCCTGTGCTCGATCTCTACCTGTGGGCATGCTCCCGTCTAGTCCTCAGTGAAAGGTAGAACTGGGGTCTTGATAGTGGGGTGTGAGGAAGCCTGAAAGAAACAGAAATAGTGTGTCACCAGTGCTATACTGTGCCCTGGTTAATTCATCCTTGTGACCCCTCTGTGAAGGGATGTCCCATTGCCTACAGATGGGTTTTGGGTCTCTGCTCCAGTGGCCTCTCATTCTCAACATATTTTGGGGGTTTTTCTGATGCCTGTTACCCAATCCCATTTACACCTCATGATCACACAGGTTGGTGTGCTTCTTCCATGTGGGCTTGTTGCTTCCCTGCTAGATGGCCACTTGTTTAATTACAAGCCTTTAGGATCCCAAAGGCTGTTTTTTGAGAGCCAGATACCATCCACTTTTTTCACCACATTGTTTATGCACCCACTTTGTCTTCAGTGATTTTGTCAGGAGGGTGAGCATCACAGAAAGCCAGGTTGTGAGAACAAAGTGTTCTTGCCTCGAGGCAGGGCTGAACAGAGGCCCAAAGTCCGTCCACTAACTCAGTTTATTGCCATATAAATATATGTACATAGGTCAATACCTCTTTTTATGAAGTAACATATTTACATATGTACACACCTGTTTATACCTCTATTCATAGCTTGGCTTTCTAGATCTTTCCTGTTTCCTTTTACCTTCCTCCTGCCTCACCTTCATGCCTGCCCTCCCTCTGCCTCTTAAGTAATTCCTCTCAACTAGATGGGTGTGGCTCCAACACCCTGATCACTACACCCTCATGGTTGACTTTAATCCTTAGTTGTCCCCTTGTCCATGGCACTGTTTATTCATCACGCTCTTCCCCCATCTCCTGCCCACCACCCCAAGTCCTTCCAGAGCCACTGGTCCCACTGCTTTCTTCCTCCAGCTTGCTTCCCACGCCCAGCTTACACAAATAGGCAAAACCAACAATAACAGCGACAGCACAAAACTGAAAGATTGAATAACAAGAGAAAAACTTAAACAAAAGCATACGTAATTCCAGGTCTCTCCTCTGACCTTTATGACTACCTCCCCACCGGTCCTGAGGGAATTCTGGGAACTGTTCCTCCCAGCCTGATGTCTATTTTGCAGGCTCCTCGGGATCCTTGTGGCTTGGCTTTGTTCCCACTGCTGATCTGATCTGTTCCCTTCTTGGTTCATCCTGTTGGGGGGGAGGGGGGAGGGTCAGACCTGACTCACTCCCCACCGTGCGTCCTCAGTATTGTACTGTTGTCACGGTATGCTCCAGTGAGGGGACATCACGTCTTGACCTATTGTCAGCCCTACAGTCCTCTCTGTGCCATAGCAGTCCATGCAGGGATGTCATCCTCTGGGTTTGGTGTGCCAATATGGGGTCTAGAAGACATTCAATCTTTTTCCTTCTCGGTTTGCTTCTGTGTGGACATGGAAGGCTGGCCCCTCTCCCCAACTTGTAGGTTTAGTGTTGTCCTCTGTAGCAAATACTTCGAGAGGGAGTCACTTTGGCTCTGACTGGGGCTAGCCCTGTAGCCCACTCTGTTCATGAGTTGCTCCATATAGCTCTGTTACCCTCAAGGTTTGATGCACCATGGTGGGGTCAAGCATGCACATCCCATTTCTGTGGAGACATAACTAATACTCCCCCACCCCCCTTCCTCTTCTTTATGTTGGAATAACATAACTTTTTAAACAAATAATAAAGCAATAATAATAACAATAATAAAATTTCTATTAACAATGATAAAATCTTATTCGTGCCTAACGGGATAAACCTAAATTGCAACCTAAAACATTCCAGGCTCATTTAAGCATTATCTAAGCAAACAAAAGCAAAAATAGTCTCTACTTAACAATTTCACTTAAATAAACAGACCATAATCCTATGTACATATTGCCCCACCTATGAAAGTTTGTAAGCCAGCCACTTCATGCCTTTGTTCCCCCAATTTTGGGTATTCAATTTCTATACTGCCCATTTCTATCAACCCAGTGCTTTAAGGAGACAAGCTTTTTCTTTGATGTGAAGAATCTCCAATCCAGCTGTAATGTTGTGAGTCAGTAGCCTTAAATAAAGTCACCCATAAAACCACCCATAAAGTCAGGATAGGTCACCCATAAAGCCACCAGCAATATGCTCCAATTCAAGGCTTTAGTCTTATCTTCATTTGGTTGGGATCTGGTTAACTCAATGTGAGACATAGCTTCACTTAGCCTCAACCGGATGCCCATTGATCATCTCACCTTTGGACCAGGGTCCCCCATCACAGTCTCAGCAACACTAGGTCCCTTGGGCTAGGTCACGACGTAGGCTAAGGTTCTGCACAACTCTTAAACTTCAGACCAGCCAACCTACTCTCGTCGTCTTCTCTAGTCCCTGTGAACCAGGCTCTTGGGAGTTGGTGGTCAGGCTCGACGCATTTCTTCATTGCCACCTTTCTCCCACTTCCACTCACGTGGATCCAGGTGGTCACCTAGCAAGCCCTTCGGGGGTCCGCAGGCTTCCTTTAACTGTTCAGTCTTAAAGAGAGTTCCTTCACGGTTCCAGATTTTTCCAGCTTCAGCCACTAGTTCAAAAGCTTTTTTGGGCTGAGCCCCAGTGGCATAGTGGTTGAGTGCGGGACTGCGGCCCACTGGTTTGGCGGTTCAAATCCAGCAGCAGCTCTCTAGGAGCAAGGCTTTGGCTCTCACTCCCACCAGAGGACAGTGATGCGCCCCCCCCCCCCAAAAAAAAGCTCTTTTCCTCCAGTCTGTCAACAGCTTTCTCAAAGTCTTTTCAAATGCCAATGTCCAGAACACTCAAAACACTGGGTGGGGCTTATCTTTTCAAAGAACTTCTTTGCATGTGTGTCCTACACCCAGTTAAAAGATCCAATTTAATGGCTGAAGGTAAGCAGACTTACAAACTCTCTATTTTTCCTTCCCAATAATCATTTCTATCACACATTGTATCAATAGGCAAAAACAGTGTAAACAGAAAACAGTATAAACCTATTACAGGCAGAACGAATTCAAATCTTAAGTAAAATTCGATCTTTATCTAAACTATCCCATACATATGCAAGATGGCCCTAGGCCTCAGACTGCATCCAGCCAGGGCTGGAGGCTTTCTGTTAGCCATTTCAACTAAGCACATGGTCTCAGAGAAGTTCAAGGGCTCATTTTGCTCCCCAAGCCCCAAGTATACATTTACATTCATTTTCACCATCTTTGACAGGAATAACCAGAAACAACTTCTGGGAAACAAAACCTTCATGTCCCATATCCTTTCCAGAAACTCCCCCAGTAAACTGCAAGATCATATCTGACTTCCAGCTTGTCAAAGCAAAAAACTGCTGTAAAACTGAAAGCATATGAGCATACACTCTCCAACTTCATGATTTGTTTCTCTTGTACCCCACTCCCAAGGTACCATAATGATTTGGATTGGGTTGACTAGAGAAACAAATGTGGAGACTCATTATGTGTAAGAAAGAGCTTTATATCCAAGAGTAATTGAATATCAAGAAAACATCCCAGCCCAGTTCAGATCAAGTCTTCAAGTCTGATAACTCAGGCTGAGTCCCAGTGGCGTAGTGGTTGAATGCAGGACTGCGGCCCACGGGCTTGGCAGTTCAAATCCAGCAGCTGCTCTCCAGGAGCAAGGCTGAGTAGCTCCCATTGCCCCCCCCCCCCCCAAAAAAAAAAGTCTGATAATTTGTTTGCAAGACTGATCAAAGTCCATATTTTTCTCTTCACATTCACACAACCACATACAATGATGCAGAATGCAGGAAGATCACAGGCTGGTGGGTGAAGTCTTGTGGATCCAACGGCGGTGGAATCATCACAGGGCTCAGGTCTCCTCCACATAGCTCGATGTGTCTTGTCAACACGGTGAAATGGAGAGAGAGCAAGCTCCCAGAATCGTGAGAAGACCATGCCCACAAAGAAGCATCCACAGGCTGATGAATAGGCTAGAGTGCATTTCTGCATTTACTTACCAGGTTGACCTGAAATTATGTAACTGCCACAAGCAGTACAAGAGAAAAGGCATTTGGGATTTACGTGGAGGGTCCCTAGCCCTGTTGAGTGTGGTACAGTTAATTGGAACAATGGTAAACATACTCCCTAGGCAACAATTCTTTAATTTTAGCCTAAAGAATGATCCAAGAAAAGCCTCTAAAGATGCCTCCCCTCCCCCTTTCCTGGAGGACAGCAAGGGTTTCAACCTAAAGAATGGTCCAGAGAAACTTCTAAAGATGCTCTCAACTCCCTGGACAGCAATTTTCAGCCTAGAGAAAGCTCAAGGGCACAGGCACCTCAGCAACTGCAAGAGGTTCTGCCTAAAAAATGGTCCAGAAACGCCTCCAAAGATGCTCCACCTCCTGGGGGACAGCCAAGTGTTTCGGCCGGAAAAAAAAAAGGCTCAGGAAATGGTTCCCCTAGAGGACAGCAGGAGTCATGGCATGAAAGAAGACCCAAAGAAACTGCAACCTCAGGGACAAAAGGCCAAGAAACCAAAAGGGATAAAGGATGCAGAATCCCAGAATGAGGAAAAGGGGGCCCAGGCCAGCAGTCACAGAACTGGTATTGCCAGTTGTGTGGGTCCATTAATTTTTCATGGCGTAAGACCTGCTATAAAGGCAAGAAAGTCAACATGGCAGGTGAGAATGACACCTTTGACCCAGAACAAGCTCCTGATTTCAGAAAGGGATGGTGCAGTGTTGGGGTCCCTGGGCTCCAGGGACTCTTGAATCTACACTTATCCCACTAGAAGATCTGTCAAGAAGCTAAAGCAGTCACACTTCAATTCAGAATGATGGCCCACTGTGAGAAAGAAGATGACTCCAATGGGACATCCCACAGCTGAGACGGAAGTAGATTTGGGGATGGTGGGGGAAAGGGGAGCACCAAATAATTTTGCTTCAATGCAATTTCTCAGCAGGAGCAAGAGTTCTACTTAGAAGAGTTGGCAAGCAGCATTAAATTCCATAGATGATAAGCATCTCTGAGGAATTTCCTTTGACTCATTGTATAGTAGTGGTGAGGAGACCCTGAGGTGAGCGCTCACCATCCCCGATAAGTCTAAAGCTCTATGATAAGCCTAAAGCTCTATAATTTCCACCAAATCTTCAAAGATGGCCCTTGAAAACTGTTTGGAGCGGTTCTTCTCTTACCTTTCGGAAAACTCACTTGGATCACAAACCAGACTTCGGAGTGAGAATTCTTTCTCTCGAGGAGCCAAGGCCTGAGGTACATCTCTCCCATGAGAGATCTAACGTAGCAATTGTTAACAGCACCCAAGAGCAGTGTTTACGCATTATGTTATGCACACGTCATAACCTTTGGGAAAGAAAGTGAATTTGGTTAGATGCAGACAATCACCTAGTTTGACATATTAAATAGTTCAGGGGCAATTTTTTTGGTGTGCCTTGCGTGCGGTGCAGTCTGACTTTGGAGTAAACAAAATCGAAACAAACTTCAGACCCGTTCTGCAATACTAGGAAGACGTTCGTGAAAGCACTCCCAGCTTCACTAGTTTCAGGGCAGACAGAGGAATGCGCAAGCACCAGTAGCCCTGTTTTGGAACTCTGTTCTCTTCCAATTCCCTCCTTACAGAGGCTCCGTTATATTTCCGGCTGCCCATCGGCCGGGTGAAAGCGCCAGGAGTCTTCCAGAAAGAAGACAAAGCCCGGGGAGGGGGATGGCTAACCCCAGGAATCCTCAACCTCGGGCTCCGCCCATTCCTATGGGAAAGCAATCAGATTAAGAGAACAGCCTCGAGCCACACCCAACACCCAACACCCAACACCCAACACCCAACACCCAACACCCCGCAACAGCGAGGGAGGGAGGAGCCCGTC
>PVJH01045568.1:0-12325 GCA_004026705.1 Nesogale talazaci
AAAAGGAGCACTGGAGATTAGACCGAAGACCAGCTAGTCCTCTCTGGAGAGGAAGGAGTCAGACAGTGTGAGGGGGAGCTGTCGAAAGCCCTGTCCTGCCTGGTGGCTCAGGGTCCTTTCTCCTGTAAGTGGCAAAGAAAATGGGGCAAAGGGAACGGTTCCCTGATGGGATGAAGACTTCTTACACAGAACCTGGGGTGGGGGGGGGGGGGGGGGAAGCGCAGGAATAGGAGGCTTGCACCTAAGGATTCAGAATTTACCCCATTGGTATACCAGAAAACACCCTATATTTCTGCACAGGATACAGCTTCAAAGTCTTCTTCTGTATCAGGCAACTTCTGTACCCCCACTTCAAACCCAAAAAAAGGGGCATAATTTGTTTGGTTAATTCAGGAAGGCTTTATTGCCGTCAACAGCATACCACATTAATATACAAGGGAGCTTCAGGAATTCTTTTTTTCCCCTTGAACTTTTGAAACCCCCTCATTGTTCCCAATTGGCTAGCTACACCGTGAGGCTAGGGGTGGGGGTCAGGGGTGGGATCTGGATGCCTACTGAGGGAACAAAGTGCTCACGGCCAGCATTCATTTTCATTTTTAAAGTGAGCTGGGTCTCCCTTTGGAGAATTTCACAGTGTTTCAGGAGGTTAACGCAGGCCTCGGGAGCTGTCACAGCTGGCCACAGGGACCATTGTCACCATGCGCAGAAATGTTCCGGGGGCCTGTGACAGGAACGCTGAACCACGCCAGGGGCAGAAGCTGCCTTCCAGAGTAGATCCAAAGGGAAGCCAGCATCCAGCTGGTCGCATCAGGTCCTTCTGCCTACATAGCCATCAGGGTTCTGCGTGGAAGGATTTGCTTCCCCAAAGTGAGGGATGATCCGTCTAGCTGGTGTGCTGGCCTCTGTGCCCTAGTTCAGTCCTCCCCTGAGCACCCTCCACCCACCTCTCCGGAGCCTCCTGAGGAATTCATGTGCTAATGCAGGCTAGCTCTTGATCCACATTTTCTTTTCTTTTCTTTTCTTTTTTTTTTTTTTTGGGGGGGGGGGGGGGGGGGGCATCACTGCTTTCCGGTGGTGGGAGTAGGAGGCCCAGCCCCACTGCTGGAATTGAACCTCCGTCCCAGTGGGCCGCAGTCCGGCGCACAACCACTACGCCACCAGGGCTCAGGCCTTGATCCACGTTTTCTTACCAAAAAAAGGTTCTTAGGAAAACAAAGACCTCATTTATTTATCAGAGCAAAGATGTTCATAACTTCTCTCACCAAAGGCCTCCCTCACTGCCACGCACACCCGTCTCAAGTAACACGTGGTAAAAAGCCTCAGGAATGGATAGTAGAGGGGAAAAAAGACTTCAGATCATAAGGCCCAGAGCTGTGACAGACATCAGAAAGTCTACAACAGCTTGCCTTAGAAAGACAAATGGTTATAATCAGGCTGCTGGACTCAGACTGAAGTTGCATCCTAACAGCCACCTGGAGCTTCTCACCTGATGTCTCGTGTATCCGTAGACCTTGTCCCTAAATTAAATTGCATCCTGTCTGTGATTATGGTGTTCTCTCACATCAGGGGACTCCCCTCCCTGTCAGTGCGCACAGTGCCTTGAAGGCTTTCAAAGTGCCCCTCAACTGCTGGCTGTTCTCACAGGTGGCCTGACCTCTCTTCCGGTGTGGAATCAGCAGGGACGTGGGAAGGTGTAATCTCGCAGGTTCTCTTAATGCAACGTGAAAGAATTACCTACCTCCCCGGCTTCCGACTCAAGTAATACACCGGTGGTACAGTACCATTCCCAACAGTAAAGCAAGCCGACTCGGGTGTTTTCTGCAGTACAGAGAGCATATCAGGACCAGCATCTTGGCTACACAGTGAACAACAGTCACATGCACACACACATGCTGGAGGTGCGACCTTAGCTTCATCTTTGAAGGGCCAGCCCACCTTACACCATGTAGACCTTGTAAAATGATAGCCCACCTGCTGATCGGCCTGGGGAAGAAGAGGGAGAGTGCCACGAGGGTGGAAAGACAATACCATCACCATCACTGCAGTCAGCCTCTGCAGCTTCCCAGTGTGGTGAGAGATTGTCCCGGAGCGAGTGGGCCAAGGCAGGGCAGCCTCTGTCGCAGCCCGGCTTTCCAACAGAACCTCTCTTCTGTTGCCTTTCAACGGTGCCATCTGGGATGCTGGTGTTGGCAGGAAGTCTGCCGTCCTCGAGGGGGTGACTTTTTCCTTGTTTCCACACACCGAGGATTAAAAAACCCTGCCTTCAAGCCCAGACTTGGATTACATGCCATGGTTCTACTTGTGTTCTATCGTGAAGTGGAAGTTTGTTCACCTTTAGGCTTACGGGTCTTGAACTGTCCGCTCCTCTGCCTTCCCAGTTTTAGAGTAAGATTTGCTACCAGGTATGTATCTTGTCCCTCCTAAATTGCTAACACAACCTCTTACCCATACTCTCCAGTGCAGACGGCTAAGTGTAAACTCCTAAGACCTCACCCGTGCTTGTTTCGAGAGGCACAACAATAAAGCAAGCAGACTCAAAGCCTGACTCCTTTTGTTTCCCAGTCCGAGGAGAGCTCACGGCTACTCTGGGGGACTGCCTTGGAGCTCCCCAACAGGTCCTGAGTGTCCTTTTCCAGAGGAGACTACACTCCCCAGGTGACCACGAGGTTCCCTTAGTTTACAGTCACTGCTCAGGGTGACCAGCGACTCGCTGCTCAGCTTATATCTAAACTGACTTGTGATGTTTAGTTGTCTTAGCCTCTCTTTTTTTGCCCCTCCTTTCCACACCTTTAAATCCAGAGAACCCAGTCTGGACTTGGAGGAGGTGGGGGAACCGCCCTCGCCGTGTGGTCTGAACCGAGAGCTTGTCTTAGGGCAAGATGCTGCTGACAGCTCTGGGCTCGCTGTCTTTCCACCTACCACCCAGCCCAGTACAGTGACCTCTCCAGCGCTGACACACGATGGGGTTTTAATGGAGTCTGTAAAAAAATAAAACACGGGCTTGAATTCAACATGAAAATCTGGCCTGTGGTGAAATAAGACCTGCAACTTCTCTCCCTCCCTCATTGTCTTCTTCATCAGACGCTTCTGTCTTGTGAAAGGCTGTTCTCCACAGAGCCGGGTAGGTCCGTCTGGAGGAGACGCATGGCTTAAATATTGGAATAAAGATTTTCCTCTTGTATCTGAACCAACAATGAGAAGAAAAAGCAAAGTAAACATGCATTGCGCCTAGGCAAAATAGTTAAAAATGCACGCACTTGTTTCAAAAAGCAGGTACCCCTTTAGAGAACAGTCGCAAATCCGAATGGTTCCCTGCAGACGTGAGCGCGCACTCTGGACAGGAGGTGCTCCCCGTGTCTGCCTCCGTTCAAGCAGTGAGCACTCCCTTCATTTTCCAGAACAGCTTATTTCTCTGATGTTAGAGAAATCAAGTCAATCATAGGTCCAAGGCCATAAAAGATAGCTTTTAAACATGGAGTTCATAACTTAGTTATAAAGATTTTGTCAAAAGGACGATTTTTCTTCTCAAGGGAAAAAAAGTAATTTCCATCATTTTACTTGGAGGTGTGTGCATCTTTGATCAAGTAATAATTCCATGCTGCTAGGAGCCATCTGCCCTGTTGAGACACCTCTTCACTATGGAAATGAGAGGGGGCTGTGTTGTCAGCTGCAGAGTGTCTGGTCAACACTGAGAAACTGAGGCGTTAGGCTCCCCAGAAGCCTTAGGGACTTGCGGCAGACCCGTGACTCAAAGGGCATTTGCGCCACCAGCAGCAGACATGGAATGGCCACCCTCCAGTGGACGGCTGGAGACACAGAATAAGCTGAGGCAGCTTGCTTGCAGGAGTGCCTGAGGGTGTCAGACTTCCTCTTGTCTCATCCAACTGGGCACAAGGAGCCCCCGAGACTTCAGAGGGTGCTGGTGGCAGGCCTGCAGAGCCCCCGTCCGGTTTGTGTCCCTTCTGAGCTTTGAAAGGCTTTAAACCGATGACCTCCACATGCATTATGGCTTAAACCTCTGCGTCCTGACATGGATTCTATTAGAGATTGCCCATCCCCTGCCCAGGTCAAGCCACGTCTGTCGCCTCTGAGCTCTGCAAACTCTGCTGGACGCTTGCCTGTTTTACCAAATCCCTCATTGTTGGTTTTCACCTCACATTACTTCTTACTATTCCTTTCCTCACGGTGAGGATACTCATCAGTGAGTATAGTTTTAAAATATCCATAAATCCCCATCTCCCCCTGCCTGGGCATGCTCTCCCCCAAAGGGAGGTCTTGACCCACTGGTCCTGGTTAGAAAAGCGAAGTGAAACAAGCATGGAAGCCTTTCTCCAGTTTGTTGGGCGTTGGTGGAGTTTGTCAAGTAGGCGGGGGCAGTCCCCGCTTGATCACGTTTAGGTACATCTCGTGGTGGCACCCGCGGTCCTTTCAGCCACCTTACTCTTAGCATGAGTGCCAGTTTCTTCTGGAGTCTGTGGTGGCGCCGTGCTTAGGCACTGATGGCTAAGTCAAAGGCGGGTGACTCAAACCCACCACGGAAGTAAAGACCCAGGGAGCTGTTCACGTAGAGATTTCCGCCGTGGACACCCCAGGGTGCCGTTGTGCTCTGGCTTAGAGGCTTGCTGTGGGCCACATAGGCCAGTGCCCCCATCACTCCCCTCGTGTCCAGTTTGATGAGACAGCACCTTTCTTGAAAACGGGCAGCTCAGAGTGGAGCAGTGGTGTCGTCGGGTGCCATCAGGTCGCACCGGGCTCATCGTGACCCTGGGCACAAGGCCTGGGCGCT
Source organism: Nesogale talazaci (assembly GCA_004026705.1). Classification (NCBI taxonomy): domain Eukaryota; kingdom Metazoa; phylum Chordata; class Mammalia; order Afrosoricida; family Tenrecidae; genus Nesogale; species Nesogale talazaci. The sequence goes on from PVJH01045568.1 coordinate 4,787, forward strand.
CTCAACAACAATGTTGTGAGTCCATGGTTGCAGCCCCGGTGTCAGCCCACCTCTTTGACAGCCTTCCTCTTCCTCTTGTTCACCGACCTCTACCAAGTCCGGTACCCTTTTCTGGAAACGGGTCTCTCAGGATGGCCTGTCCACAGGCACGTGAGCCACGTGGTCCTCTCGCCGTTCTCATTTCTGAGGAGTGTTCTGGTCATGCCTCCTCCCAGGGAGCGTGTGTCCAGACCGGCCCCCATCCTTGCAGTAGTCTCCCCTAACTTAAGACAGGAGCATCAGGCAGTCTTCGGTAGTCATTAACCAACTTTCACAGGCACAGGAAGCGATTGAAAAGCCCTTCCCTCAGGTCAGGCTCACCTCGATCCCTAAAGGGACCTCTTGGTTCTGTCGCACTGTAAGAAGTCTTGTAGCAGGCTTCCCCAAGCACTCCGGGGTTCGATCTGAGTATAGTCATTACAGAGGATCCGATACTTGTCGGTGGTAGACGCAGACCCATTTTTCCATGAAAACGATTCTAATTACGCTTGGCATCTTTCTTTACAATGTACCTCGTGCTTATATGAAAGCATTCTGTCATTTTGTAGAAGAAGAAAACTTAGGGTCAGAACGGCTCTCGTTCATGATTCGACCAAAGTCACACAATTGGTCATATGTTGGCTATCAGTGTACATGGCTCTCTAGGGTGCCTTTTTAGAAGGTTCATGACCCGGTTCTTCCATCAGACACTGTCGCCCGATCCTGGAACAATCACAGACTGTTCCCACGCGCGCTTCTGTCCTGCGTTTTTGACATCTGAATGTGGTGTCATTTGCCTCTGGGCTTGATGTTGGTGTCCAGAGGGTGTGCTGTCTTCCTATGCCCCATCCTGCGAGTCTGCTCCAGGAAAACCCCGTGTGAGGAGACACGCATTGCTGTCACTGTGAGCAGGTGATGCCCTGAGAACCGTGAGGAGAGTCGCTTATTTCACGATGGATTCCACCAGCTGTAGAATCGAGGTTTCGTTGTGTTTTTTAGTTAGTTTGGTGGCTTTAATCAGGACAGCCATAAAAACCCTGAAAGAAGAGGAGGTAAGCCACGTGCTATCACAGAGACCTCTGGGCCGACGAAGTATTCTGAGTGTTCCAAATACAGTAGAACCCCAGACCTTGACACTAATCCATTCGGAGCGTTGAGACATGATGTAGTGGAATTCCAAGTCATCTTTTCCCGTGAGAAAAAAATGAATCAATCCATTCCCCACCACCAAGTTTTCACCTTCACCTTGCCTTTTTATACAAACCAGAAATTTCAAAGTAAATAAGCTCAGAGTTAAATAACATAAATTAAATAAGAAACACAACATTACAGAAGCTTGAGATTGATGAGGATGTGGATGTGGAGAGGTATAGAGAGAGTCCTTGTTTGGAAGTGGAATCACCTTCCATAAAATCAACTGGTAGCTGTTTTTCAGGAGGTCCCCCCTCCCTTTTTTCCCTCTAGGACCTGGCTGGCTTTCTCTTAAAAAAGCAAAACAAAGCATCTGTCTAATGTAGTCTGCTGTTGATGTTTTCTTAATTCTTTCTAAAAGCTTTTACTAACTTATCAACAACTTTGATAATACGGTTAACCAGTTCCTTATCAAGGTGATTCTTAAAAAAAAAAAATAAGAAAGAAAAGGAAACCTCTTTCTTAGGACCCATGTTTTTTTTTTTATCTGAAAGCAGTACAAAAAGCCACAAAACCTAAGAAAATTACAGCGAAATGCCTGGAACACAGCCCCAAAAGGTTTAAACAACGCATACTAGCAACACCAACAAATGCCAAGTGACCCAAACACGAACTGCTTTTCTGTACAAAAACCACACATGTCAGCTCCAATTCCGAAGTTTCGTTCGCACTCCGATGCAAAATTTTCTCACACTTCGGGTTGGAATCTGATGATGTCGAGTCCTGCTGCGGTCGAGTACCAGGGTTTTCCTGTCCTGTGTAAGCTCACCCCAACACCGGGGCTTGCCCTGCTCTACTTGAACACCCGATGCCAAAGGGACAGAGTCAGAGAACGTTACAGGAATGGATAACTTCATGGAGGTTCTGCCATTCTGAGACACCTGTCCAGATGGCGGGTGGCCTTGGCATACTGGTTCTGGGTGAATGCGGTTTGACTCTCATGGCCACTCTTCCACCCAGGGGTGGAACTGGCTGCAAAGTTTGAGTTGGGGCAGGCGGCCCAAAACAGCAGGGGAGGCCCTGGGAGGTGGAGGGGCCAGGCTGCTCGTCCCCCTTCCTGGTTAGCCAGGTCGGGCTTCCCTGCTCTTCTAAGGGGAAGGGGGCTGAGAAGCCTACTCAGCACACGACATCTTCTTTTCCATGCCCAGGACCCCAAACCCAAGCAGAGAGAGCCGGGGTTAAGACACTATCCAGCCCGTCTGTTTCTGCATTTAACCAAGAACTGTTGTTTATATTTGAGGGAGGAGGGGGTTCAGGAAGGTTGTGGAGGTGTTTCATTCTTCGACAAGCGTTTTGCTCCCCACCCCTTCATTAGACACAGCCCCGAACAAGAAGCGTCAGGAGGCCGCCCCTTCCTCCTCGTCCATCCCTTTTCCAGCAGTACTGCTGGGGCCACAGCCGGGAGGACTGGCCAGGGCCAGGTTGGGATTCATCGGCACGCCTGTCTGGTGAGCAGGGACTCTCACTGCCCCCGTGGTGCTTAGTCTGTCCTTTCTTACTCGGAGGGTGGGCTCTCATCACGAAGACGCATGGGAGCCAGGGGGAGCCGGGGCAGGGCAGTCCTGCCTGCTCCTGACCACCTCTCATTCGGGTTGTGGGCTGCGCAGCGGCCACCCCCTCAGATTGTCCTGATTCCAAACAGAGCTTTTCCTTGTCTTCAGCATTTCTCAGAAGCCCTGGGTCGCTGTGGGTTTCTAATTCTAACCCCCAAGGACTGGGACTCTTTTGCAGTCAGTAGGCTGTGCCCCTCCACCCACGTCTCAGCTTCCTTTACAGAGCTCATTTCATGCCCATGTGGGGTGCGTTCTTTACAGTCTGTGCCTCTACTTTTCCTGGTCAGAATGTTGTAATATTGCATCCTCAGTGCCCCCTTCAGCAGACTTTGCCTTTGACCTAAGAGTCATTGCCCCTTGTCACCAGAGAGTCACCCCACCCTCCTTTCTTTAAAAATCTGGAAGCAGATGTTCAGGGGTGTTTGCTTAGGAAATACAGCCTTCCTGAGGTTCTGGTGCAGCTGACCATCTGCACAGATGATGAAGTCGGCCCCCTTTCCTGGAGGAGCTGCTGTCTGTGGGAGAACAGGCCAGGGTTCACTGTGGTCCTTAACACACTACCTCAGTAGGTCTGTCCTCCTTTGGTCCCGTGCTCCCATTCCTGCTGCTCGGCTGTCTCCACGGTCTCTGTTCTGCTCACTGAAGGCAACCCATTGGTCAAAGTGAAGTACAGGATAGCCCTTCTGCTCTGGTTTCCTTCACCGTGGGAAAGAAGGATGTCCAGCTAGGGAGAGGTTCTCAGCTGTGCTTTGCTCTCATAGAATGTGAAAGAACAGAAGGGCTCAAAGGACAGTTCGGGCAGACAAAAGTATTATAACAGACTGTATAAAAACTTGGAGTTAAAAAGCCAGCTATGCTTCAGCAGGTCTCAGACAGAAAGAACAGAAGAAAAAAACTCAAGCCCCTAGTTGCAGGACTGAAGGTTTCTAGGACTGAAGGCCAAAATAGTGAACCATTCAAGACCCATCAAAAGACGAAGGGAGGAACACACACACAGCCACTGTACCAAAAGTATTGGTTGATGTCTAGTCCTTTCAGCATGTAGCATATTATCCTGAACCAATGGTATCCGAGGAACTAGTTGTGCCTGCAGTGACAGTATAGCAAGATTTCAACAGACTTCCAACAGATAAGTTGCAACACACAGGAGCAACAAACAAAGTGCTTCAGCCATTCCATGAAATTAGGAAGACAGCCACCTGACCAACTAACTGGAAGAGATACGTGTTCGTGTCCACTTCAGCGTTTGCCAACAGAATGCAGAAATGATCAAGCAGTATCATACACCAGTAAAATTTCTGAGTCTGGGACGATAATCTTAAAAATCATTTACTTAATTGAGCTCTTTCATAATAAGCCCCTCTTTATTTTCTGCCTTCCCCAAGGAACCCTTATTCTGATATTAGAAATAGTTATTATTATTTTGTGCCATATCTTAGACCGTTCACTGTATTTGTCCCCCTACAGTTCTCCATGCCCCTTGAGTGGAGCTATTCAGTCATTTTTGCTATCAGCACTGCCCTTCCCCCACCCTCCCTCTCATCCCATATTCCACCTTGAAATTTATGCATCAAATGACCTTGATTGTACACATGAATGTTCTCAGGTCTAACAAGCTTCATGAGGCAAAACTGGGACCATAATAGTAAAGGAAGGAAATATGAAAGACCGAGAGGATCGTTCTGTGGTTTATCAGTGCTAGACTGCCCCCTGGATATATCTTTCCTCACATGTGGCCCCTCTGAAAGGGATTGTCCACTCACCTTATAGGTGCGTTTGGAGTCTTCACTTTGTCCATGCTTTTTCACGTCAATTTGATTGCTTGATTTTGATCTTCTGAAACCTATTCCTGTCGCCACCTCATGATCACACAGGCTGGTGTGCTTCTTCCATATGGGCTTTGTTGCCTCCCTTGCTAGATGACCGCTTGTTTAACTTCAAGGCTTTAAGACCCTAGATGCTATATCTTTTGATAGCCGGACACCATCAGCTTTCTTCACCACATTTGCTTATGCACCCATTTTGTGGGATGATCATTTTTGTAAATGGCTGTAGCAGTACATAGACAGGGAACTGCCAGAAATTCAAGCAGAATCAGAAGGGACATAGAACAAGGCCTATTATTGCTCATGTCAGGTTGCCCTTGGCCCAAAAAAGAGACTACCAGCAACATGTGCTCTGTCTTTTATCGGCTTTTGCCTGTGGATCATGGCAAACTGGATAACACAGAGAAAGGTAGGCATTCTAAAACACTTCATTGTGCTTATGTAGAACTTGTGCGTGGATCAAGAAACGCTCATTCTAGCAGAACAAGGGGACCCTGCCTGTTTTAAAATCAGGAAAGGCGTGCATTTGTGTTGCTTACTTGGGGTGAACTGGAGAATCTGGAGCGTATGAGAATAGTGTGGCATCGGGATTCGGGGAAAACACATGCAGGATTAACATGACACAACCCTGCTTGCTGAAAGAAGCCAGAAGGACTTACTGAAGATCGAAGACCACAGCTTTCAGTTTGGATTACATCTCAACATTAAAAAAAAAAAAAAAAAGGATCCTTACAACTCAGCCAGTAAGCAATATATCCTGGTAAACAGGGCAAATATTGAAGTTATCCAGAATAATATACTGGAACCCACATGTCAATGCCCATGGAGCATTGACAAGCAACAGCAACAGCCAAGAAATCACGTACTATATTGTTCTGGGAAGATCTGTTGCCCAAGACCTCCTTCAGGTGTTCAAGAGCAAGGGTAACTCTTTAAGAAGGAGGGTGTGCTAATGGTATTTACACTTGCCTCTTCTGCATGCCAAAGCTGGTTGAATAAGGATGGATGCATTTGGATTGTGTTACCAGTGAAGCTTGTTGACTGTACCGTGGCCAACCAGAAAAATGATCACATTTGTCTTGGACAAAGTACAGTCAGGTGCTGCTTAGAAGTGAGGAGGGCAAGATCTCACTTCATGTACTTTGAGCATGCTGTCTACACCAGAATCATGAAGACCCTCCTGAAGATGGACTGACACCATGTCTGGAACAACGAGCTCAAACAGCAGTGATTGTGAAAATGGCTTAGGACTGGGCAGTGTTTCATCCATCGGGGCAGGGTCGCCCTGACTCGAACCCTGCTTGACGGCCTCAAACAGCACTCGCAGCTTACATTGCTTTGCACGTGATTGGTTTTCCCCTGCCTCATCAGATCTGCACTTTAACCTCTGTTAGGAGGCCTCTTCCATTACGAGGGACCATTGGCCAAGACGTCAGCGCTGAAGAGCAGACCACAGTCTTTAAGGAGTATTCGTGCTCCCGTGAAGGAAGGGGATAGAGAGGACTTGAACCTGCCACCTGAGCACCCAGGCCCCAGCTGCTGTGTCTGGAGCGAGTCCCTAGTCACTGTAGTTGCATGAAGCTCATTAATTGAACAAGGTTGAGCCAAGCCAACAGGCGAGGCAAGACTTCCGTGAGGAGCTGAGCATACAGCCCTGGTAGCAGAAGTTGTCACGGGCGGCCTTGGTTGACGGGGACCCTTCAGTCGGTGGCCATCACACCACGTCCTTCTGGGTGGGTTACTCTGGGTGCTGCAGAGCTGGGCTTGACATGGAATCTCATCTGGCCCCCAGGAGATGGCTTGTCCCTCCGGTGGCCTGAGATGGTAGCAGGCTGGGAAGCCAGCTTGAAAACTCACTCTCTCTCATGAACTTCATTTCCAACAAGAATCCCTCACTCAGGGGCTTGTCTCCAGGAAATCAGGAGCAGGTGCCACCACCTGGAGTCGGCTGGCGTTTTTGCATTTTGAAACATTTCAGCATACTGTAATGAATCCCAGGAAACAGGGGAGAAGCCCACTTTGCTGCCATCTCTTCCTCGACGTCCACCCCTCCTGCCTACCTCAGTCATCTGTTTCTGCCAGGGGCCGGCGGGAGAGGTCTGAGGTCAGAACCCAGCCTTGCAGCAGTCATCGAGCACCTAACGGGCCAGCCCGTGGATTTTTTTTCAAGTTGAGAGGGCCCACGTGGTAATGAGTGCGTCACCGGCATCAGCGTGTCACTGTGGCCCTCACCCAAGCACAGGCCCCTCATGGACCCCTCTTCTCGGACCACATTCACTAACCACGCCCAAGTCGGTGTGTGTATCTAGAGCAGACTGCTTGCTGAGCTTTGAGCATGCACGACGTCGCTCCCCATGTGGACAGGAAGCCCCTGGAGAACGGACCTGGCTGCGGGCTGCCGTGCTGCTGCTATGCGGGGTCACCTGGGTTGCTGTCTCGGCAGACGGACCACATGCGTTCTATACCACGTGGGTGGCAGCTGTGAACAGCTAGAGTTCCTCACTTGCCTCTTGGGTAATGCTTGGCTTTTGCCACAGTCTGCCTGGGTGCCAGGCCCCCAGCAAGTTGACAGGATGTTAGCCCCAGTTTCTTCATTAAGACCAGTTTGCCTGTCCCCCGCCCCGCAGTGGACTCTGAGGGTGTGGTGCGTGATGACATCTTGACGTCCCTTAGATCGAGTGCCCCTTTGAGCTCTGCGCCCCAAACCAAAACTACTACATTGACCCAACCCCTCCTGCTTTCAGATGCTCTAGAATGGAAAATAGTATTCTGTTGCGTATGTTCAGTTATATTTTCACACCAAAAACTCTGAAACAAGCCTTTGAAAATGCAGCCCTTTTAAAAAAAAAAGTTCATTGGGAGGTAATACATTTCGCACCACTACGTAATTCAATCATGTAGTCCTCTGTTGCGTTCTACTACTCAAGTACTTTAACAACTGCAGAGAGCAT
>PVJH01045569.1:0-12323 GCA_004026705.1 Nesogale talazaci
TCCATCCAGCATGGCCCCCGTCTCCAGGAGCTTCCTTCATCTCCGTCATTGTTGCTGCCGCAGTGGGACATCCTGCAGCAGTGAGACGGCCCCAGGCCCCACACGTGCTCCCTGTCGTCGGCAGGCCTGGCGTCGATGTCTCTCACCAAGAAGCACAGCCAGAGTGCTCCAGGGAGGCTAGGGCGGGGGGCCGTCCTCTCAGAAGACCTGGAGAAGGACCGCATGCTTGGTCCAGCAGAGGAAGGCCCTGGACCAGGCGGATGGACACGGTGCCCGCAGCCACAGGAGCAGTTGTGAGGACGGCCCCGGGGGCAGACGGCGTTTCCTTCTGATGTGCACACGGCCGCTGTGGGTCAGAACCAGCTGGCTAGCACCTAGTCCCAACAGACGTCCTGACCCCTTTAGTGGGGTGGATTGAGTTCAGAGTTGGGCTACGAACCACAAGATCGGCGGTTTGAATCCACCAGCCGGTCCCCAGAAGCAAGTTGTGGGCTCCTGCTTTTTTGACAACCTCTGCTTTGTCCTGAAGTGCTGGCGGTGAGGGGGTTGGACGCCTGGGAGGGGGTTTTCAGAGTCAAGGTGAGGCGTTGTGGTGTAGTGGGAGGCCAGTTGGGCTGAGACCCCCCAGGTCAGCAGTTTGAAACTACCAGCCGCTCCATGGGAGAAAGACGAGGCTTTCTATCCCCTTGAAGAACTACAGTCTCAGAAGCCCACAGGGGCAGTCCTCTCTCATCCTAAGGAGTAGAGAGAGGCACCCAGGGGGAAGCTGCCACATGAAGACAGATGCACATGGCAGGTGCCTCTATAAGCCCAGGAATGCCAAGGGTGGTGCTGAAAGAAACCCCCCCCCAAAAAAAAAAGGGGGTCCAGCCTCCTGAGCACAAAAGAGCAAGTATCTGGTCATTAAAGCCACATGTTTGTTGGACTGAGGGACCAGTTACTAGGTCACAGCACGGTCCTGTGGGCCCCCAGGTGTCCCCAAGAGGAGGGTCTGGATTTCCCAGAAAGACACCCATTGTGCTGGATCAGAGACCAGCCTCAGAGAACAATTCTGTTGGGGGGTAGGGACCAAACGCTTAGTGCCCCTCAGCTGAGGTGTTGCCCCCCAACCACTTCCCATTCACCGGGGAAGGTGATGGGCAGGGAGTCACGCTGACGGGGTGGGGTGGGGGGCTGTCCGGGCAGTTCAGTGAGACGCGTCACAGCCACCCGACTTCGGGCGCAGACTAGAACGAGCGCCCCCTTCCACAAAGAGCCTTGACTCAGGGGCTTCAGGAGGCATTTATTGATACGGTTCCTGTGACCGGCCACGTCATCTCATCTCCCCACTAACGCGTGTCCTTTCCCAGGAAAGGGAGGGAGGAGCCTTGCTGACTGAAGCTGCTGGGGCCTGCAGAGGAGAAGACCCAACAGGGACCACCTGTCCATAGACAACCGGGAATAGCGTTCTTTCCTAGGGGAGCCCGGATCTGGCCACAAATCAACTGTTGCTTCTTGGTTTTACCCACAGGCTATACGCTCCTGGGCTAATGCTGTGGTTTTTCTTAGGAAGTGGGGGGAAGGGGGGGCGGTGACATTTGGAGTTGCTATTTTCATGCATCCTTCTTAGTCACCGTGGACCGCTTAAGCGCCAACAGAAAGCGTTGCCATTGCAGGGGCTGGCGAGCCCCGACCAGGAGCTGCCAGTGCTCCCACTCGCAGAGGAACGTGAGGCAGGCCCCTGAGGATGGGGCCTGACGGCTCTGCCCAACTGAGTTCATGTGAGAGCCAAGCCCAAAGGGACCCCTTCACCCTCTGGAACATTCTTGAGACCTGGAATTAGCCCAGGTGGGAGTACATGCAGGATGGAGGCTGAGAACCATCTCCCGGGCACGCCCCGGACCCTGGCCAGCAAGTCCAGCCTGGGCCCAGTCAGACAGGGCCGGGGCCAAACATGGGTCTCATGGGGTGACTCACGAGAAGGCGCAGCATTTCCAGGTGTTTGGGGTGTGGTTTCAGAGCCCTAGTGTCTCACATTGGAGGGATTCAAAGAAACCCATTTCCAACGTGCTGCTGCACGGCTGTCTGCAGAGGGATTAAAGCATCAAGTGGGTAATCACGTGAGATGGATCTTCAGGTTCCTCCCAGCCCCAGCATCCCACATTTCCATAATCCTCAGCACTTCCTATTATCAGGGAAATTGACGTCAATGAGTTTAGAATTCATTTCTCCACACTAAACAGTTGCACAGATGTTATTTTGATTTTAGAAGCTTATAGATCTCTTCATTTACTGCTCCATTCTCTCTCTGTCTCTCTCTCTGTCTCTCTCTCTGTCTCTCTCTCTCTGTCTCTCTCTCTCTCTAGCCAGCCTGCTGCATGAAGGGGTCCCTGGACTTCAGAGTGACTCTCTCTCACCTGACTTGGGCTTCTTCTCTCTCAGTCTGCTTTTTATTTTTCACTTTCCCCTAGGGGAAGTGCCGGTGGGTGCCGTGGAGTGGACATCGCTTCCCAGAGTCCCTCTGTGTGCAGAGCAGGGCACCCAGGGGCTCTGAGAATTTGCCATGCAGGGTGGAGCTCTGTTTCCTAGTGGACGGCCCTGCTAGTCCCGCCCCTCCCCCAGGGGACCAGCATCCTCCCTAAAGGACGAGGCTCTGCTCCCAACACAGCTGCAGCCGTTACTTTGGTGTGCATTATGACTCCCAGAGAGCCCAGAAAACAGAGCAGAACCGCCCCTGAGAGTCTCCGAGGCTGGAGTCTTTCCCAGCCCCCGGAAGCGGCAGTCAGGAAATCAAATAGCACATTGCATTGGGGAATCTGCTGCAGGAGAGCTCTTCAGAATGCCCACAGCAAAGGAGCCACGCTGAAGCCTCAGCTGCCCCTGATACCAAGCCACGGCATCTTTACTGCCGGTTGGGCAGCCGGGCACTGCGTGGTGGGCGACACCCAGGGCTGAGGGGTGACCCCTTGTTGCTGGGAGTCCCCAAGTCAGTTCGGATCCATGAGCAGCAGAAGGACGCACCGCTGACCCTGTGCCAGCTCACACCTTCTCATGCCTGAGCCCGTGGTGCAGCCAGGGTGTCCGCCCGTCCACCTGTCGAGGGCCTGCTTCTTTCTCACTGCCCCTCTCCAGGACCAAGCACGATGCCCTTTTCCAAGGACCGGACTCTCCTGTCCAAAGTTCGTGGCCTCTCAGGAGCCCTCTGGTTGTCCTTTACCCCCGACAGATGGGCTTGTGTTTTTGGAAGCACGTGGTGCCTTCGAGCTTCTTGGCCAGCACCGGGATTCAAAGGTGAGGAGTCTTCCTCCATCGTCATCATTCAGTGTCTAACTTTCACATCCATAAGAGGCGATCGAAATGACCAGGACTTGGATCAGGCGTCCCATTGACCTCAGTGTAGCACCGTTGGGACTCCTTGCAGGTTTAAAGAATGGGGTGGTCCCTGTGACATGTCTACGGTCAGCGCTGTGTGGACCGTCGGCCCCAGCTTCCTTCCCCTCCAAATCTTTCTACCCGCATTGTTCCAACCTTGATGGAACCAGGAGCAACGCTTTCCCCCAAGAGTTCAGTCTAAAGCCTAACCCGAGGAAGCAAGGAGCACTGGACTTGAAGTCAGGCCATTGGGATTGTGTTTATGTTTCTTCCGTCAAGAGGCATTGTTCGTTTGAACTCTCCCCTCACGGGTTCCTTGGGACCTGGGCCTGCCAGCTGGCAGGGGGAGTGCTTCCTCAGCAGAGCTCTGCTCCCCTCCCCTGGCACCCTCGGTTCTAGGGGGGACCCCGGCTCTGCTGATTCTCCTTGGCACTCCTCGCCAATGGGGTGCACAGTCCAAGCAGCTAGCAAACACTTGTCACTCAGCATAAGTGGCAATAACTGCCAGGAAGTAACTCCCATCGCTCTGCTCCACTGACAGGGGGCCCGTGGGTTTCTGGTGGATGGGAGGATACTGGCAAAGAATATGGACAGGAGCCTAGCCTGCCAGAAGATCAAAGGCAATCTGTGCGGAAGGAAGCGTGGCCAAGCTTCAGAGGTGAGGCTGCGTGAGGACAGAGAGACCCCGTCTCACGTACTTTGGACGCCATCCTTAGAGAGGGTCGTCTTGCTTGGAAACGTCGAGGGTCAGGGAAGACTTTCCAAAGGATGGAGCGACACAGCAACTACGTCGACGAATTCCAACAGAACAACTCCTGCGGGGATGGCCCAGGCCGAGCAGGGTTTTGTTCTGTTGTCCACGGGGTCACTATAGGTCAGGCCGACTCAAGGACACCCAGCAACAAACAACACCAACCCAGGGATCGGGGAAGAAGGAGAAGGCTGTGGAGTGGGAAGGAACATCAAAAGAGAAGCTGCCCTCAGCCAGCAAACTCCAGGGTCTGAAGCGGCAGTGACGAAGGAGAACACAGCAGGGCTGCCGTGACCAGGTAGAGGCAAACTAGCTGTGCGCCCTGGCAGCAGCCTCTCCTCTCTGAGCTCAGTTCCCATGCCAATCGAATGGGACAGATGTTAGATTCTATTTACTCCTGAGGTTCCTTCTCTGTGTAATGTTCTATGGTGTGTAAATGGCTTTAAAGGAAACCAATGAGCCATATATTGATTGGCTTTAACTCTTGGGGATCTGACTAGGTGGCCCACTGGGAGCATAACAGCTACAGGCCACCCGACCCCTTGCTGAGGGAAGACCAGGAATAGGAATAGGAATCACACCCTCCGGAGAAGGAAGGGTTCCCGTGACCCTCTGTTTCCAAATGAAGGAGAGCCTGTCATATGTCTTAGAAAGACTTCCATCTGAAGAGATTTAAGACAGAAGGGCTTTAGCCTGCAAAGGAGAATCCTTCGGTCATCCAGAAACCCACTGGTGGGAAACGTACAGAGACCAAAGTTGACGTCCCCACGGGCCGGTGAGAGGCTGAATGTGATGGGAAAGTTGCACTGGCAAAGGTTAAACTGTACGGCCAATCATTGCAATCGCTGTCAATGGGTTGTGCTCCTGTAAAAAGTGGAACTGGCCAATGCCATGCGACCTATTTGCATTTTTCGTCGTGTTTGGCTCAAAGCCCTAAGCCCTGACTAACAGAGGGGGTCCTGCGAAGTGCGGCTGGCGTTCCTGGAGGCAGAGAAAAGCGATGGCACCCCACGCGAAGGCTGAACCGAACCCCTTGATCCACACCAGAGACGATCGAGGTCTGCCGCTGGGGTGGCCGCCATTTCCAGAGAAAGGCCTCTGGAGAAAGAACCACTACAAAGAAGAGACTTTTGCTGCCCCGTCGCCAGCAGGGAGCAAAGCCTTGCACTTCAGATGAGACGTCTTTCTGCTGCATGTTGAAAGTGGAGCTTCTAAGCGGGATTAGTGGGTAAACACATGCACCAACTCAGAGCAGGGTAGAACTTCCCCTGTGCGTTTCCAAGACTGGAACTCTTTATGGGAGTAGAAACCCCCATCTTCCTCCCAAGGAGCGCCGGATGGTTTTGAACTTCCGACCTTGCAGCTAGCAGCCCCGTGTGTAGGCACTATACCACCCGGGCTCCTCACACACGGTGGCGGCTTATGTTCTGCTGTGATGCCGGGTGCTCTGCCACCAGCAGTTCAGACACCAGCAGGGTCGGCCGTGGTGACCAGGTTTCAGCCGAGATTCCAGACTAAGAAGAGACGAGAAAGAAGGAGCAGGCGGCCCGCTTCTAAGGGATTGGCCGCGGAGCTCTTGGAAGGCCCTCAAAACACGACTGAGGAAGAGCTGCCTTTTCAAAGTCAGGCCAAAATGAGGTGAAAAGCTGTTGATTCCAAGAGCAAAGAGACAGCTGTAGACCTCCATGAGTCTCCAGAATGTGCAATGTAGGCAGGGGAAGGGCAGGGGAGGGAGAATGAAGCTGAAGGAGCAACGGATGGCTTAAGGCGGCTCTTCCAGCCAAAGCCTCTGACTCCCACCAAACGACCTTCCCCTGCCTGCTTCTGGCGAGCAGGTGGGAGAAGATGCTCTTAGGATTCACCGTTTCGTAATAGCAAACAATATTTTCTTTGTTGGGACATCCTCCGGTGTAAAATATGAGCCCTCCACGAAGCAGGAGGAGGGGATCTCATGCCCAGCCAGAGCCAGGAATGGAGCGAGTCCTCTGGACCCGAGGTCCCTGTGCAGAGAGCATCCTGCCTCTAGACCACAGCTGTGCCAGCAGAGGAGCAGCTGCAGGACCAGGAGTCAGAGTGTGGAACAGAAGCTGGACTTCCCAACCCACGGAGCAAGGCACGCCGCGTGCGTTTGTGCAGGAGGCTGGTTTTCAAAGCGGGACCCCTCTGGATACTTGATTCAGCGCGCTGACCCACCTGCTCGAGCTGAATGTCTGTGGGTTGAGTGGAGCGGCATGCAGTCCTGAAAGAAGTGTCTAACACGTTGTGATGAAGGACTCCACCCCAAGCCCTTCTCATGGGCGCTATAACTTGTTGATTTCGTTAACAAGCCCTTGATTCGTGAATTCTGTCTGTGACTTCTGTGTAGCCATTGCAATGGATGTGAGAACCCAGAGATAAAACGGGGAATGTGAATTAAAAGGGTACCAAAGCAGCGGGGCTGACTGGTGATGGGTGTTAACTTGAGGGAATGGAAGCCGGTGGTCCATGAGACAGAGAAGAGGAATCGAGGAGTGGGAGAGAGGTAAGACCTTGGAGGTGTTGATTATTATGAATTCCCTACACTGTTTAATATGACGTTGAGGATTTGAAATGTAAAACTCCACCTAATTTACCATTTTTAAATGCTTCACGGTGGGGTGGGGTGGGGGGGGTGTGAGTCTGGAGGGAAGAAGAAATCAGAGAAGGAGCGTGAGAATGATGGTCGTGGACAGCATGAAGCTGTTCATGCAGAAGCTGTTGCATCAGCATATATTTTACTGTCAACATTCTCACAATAGCAACAAAGTCCATGAAGTTTAGGGGAAATCATTATGGGAGAGAAGCTGGGCACAAAAGAGGTCAGGCTCTATGATTCCATTAGTAGGCATTGCTAGAAAATTCAAGCTAATATGTAAAAACAGAGAGAAGTTCAGGACAGGATCATCTGGCATAGCAGTTGACAAAGACAATGCACTATGGCGACCCAGCTTGGTGCATAGGGACTGGGGTCTTCCAAACCCTTGAGTGACCATCTAAGATACAACTCTTGATCTTTCCCCAAGCTGAGCAAAACAGCGAAGGGAATCCAAGACTCGTGAAAGCAATTCATCCACAAGGACTCAGGAACCCTGCTGACCTCAACCCTGTATGCCTGGGATCAGAAGCACGAGATGGTGCCAGCAACCGCTCCAGAAGTCTCGGAAAGGGAGATCCCACCAGAAGGTCCTGAACAAAGGGAGAGGAAAATGTGTCACGCAAGTCAACATCCCAGGTCAAAAAGGCCAGGCTCACTGGCTGGATAGAGACAGGCAGAACCCTCTAGGCTGGGGCCTCCGTGGCAGAACCCACACTCACGACTCAGCTGTCAGACAAATATCAGACAGAGCGATATAAGGGAGGAAATAACACCACAGAAGTGACACCAGCCCTTTTAAGAATCAGCCTTTCCTGATCAAAAGGACCATCTTGGCTCAAGGGCAGAGGCCGAGGAAGAAAGGAGAATAGAAACCGAACATGCGGCGAAGAGAAGTGTCTAACACTGTTGAGATGGCAGCTGGTGACACAAAATAAAACGGATGAGAATGGACCTGCCCGGTAACCTATCACCCGATTCACAGTGGGACAAGTAAACAAACAACCGGGAGAAAAACAAGAGATCAGGGTCTTCCTGGAGATGTGGGAAGGGAGGGCAGAGGGGAGTGGAAGAGATGATTACTTCGGGGCACAAGGAAACCTTGGAGTGATGGAAACAGTCTCTATCTTCACTGCATCTCTGCTTCACACGCGTCAACACCTGTCACAACCTGTCACATTATATCATCCTAATGGGTGTAGTCTATTACATGTAAATTACACCTCAGTTGAGTTACTGGAAAAATGTATAAAGCCACAATAGCACAGAAAGGGACGTGAACGTCTACAAAAGATTCGGTTAGGGGCTGCACTGAGCTCCCCCTCCCTGCCCCCCCCCCCAAATACATGCTGTAAATCTCAACCCTTATTCCCCGGATTCTAATCCCATTTGTTATGTTAATGGAGCCATGTGAGTGGAGGTTGAGTCTGAAATCAATCTCTTGGGGGACACGAGACGATGTGACAGATTCAACAAGTAAGTGATGGAGAGGCAGGAAGAGAGATGTCCAACCATGTGAAGCTGCCCTGGAGCAGGAACTCAAAGAAGGACCTTCCCCCAGGGCCGATACAGAGGGAGACTTCCCCTAAAGCCAGGGCCCTGGATTTGGACTTCCAGCCTCCTGAACGGCAAGAAATTTAATTTCTGTTTGTCAAAGTCACCCCCTTGTGGTGTTTATTGCAGCTGCTGCCCTGGATGACAGACACGCATGCCGAAACACGCCTGAGCTGTGTGATGTTGTAACCCCCACTGCTCGCACAACAAGCCTCTGCTTATGATACGAGGCGTTGGAGCTTCGAACTCTCATACAGTGCCTGGACTTCCCTTCTTGATAGCCTGTCTTTATCTTGAGCTCCTTTCCCTCCCGGGATAGCGTCCATCAGAACGGACGAATTTCAGTTATGACCAGTCACAACCAGGCCAACTCAGCAGAGATTTGGAGGTGAGTGGTCCAAGAAGCCCTCCCCTCCCCTCATGCATATTCATGGTCATTCTAGAACAATCTGTTACATATTCATCAACTCCTCATGGACTTCCTGAAATGGTAATCCACCCCCCTTGTCCTCGCTGGGAGCTGGCGTTGGCAAATCTAGTTCCGGCCCTGCTCCTTGTTATCGTCAACAAAGTCAAGCTTCCTTCCCTCCAACATCTGTCTGTTTCTCAGCTGAGTGAGTGCACAAGGCCTGGGTTGGTAAGGATGCCCATCTAGTTTTTTTAAAAGGGAAGGAAGGAAGGAGGGGTCCCAGGAAGTCTGCATCGGGGAGGAGCTGGTGGAGGGGCAGGGGAGTGGGGAGTAGACCTTCCTAGATCCGGTAGAGGAGCCATCTGCACAAGAGAAGAGCCTCGGGCACGGCACCACTTGCCCATGGAGCCTGTGCTTCCACAGAGGTGTGATTGCCAGACGTTGGACTCTCTCTCCTCTCCCTCGGACAGTGCCCACCAAGAGCCTGTACCCGTCTGCCTGAAGAGCAAGACACCAGCCCCCTGGGCCCAAAGCCTCCATCCTTCTCCTTCCTTCTTGCTGACCATGTTCAGGGAGTCGCCCTGCTCCTCCTCAGACCCTCGACTCTGTCCCCTTCACTGTCCCAGCCCTCTCTGGAGAGATTGACACATGAGCTTCCTGGCACACCTCACTCTAGCCCCTTCTTCCCCCCGCCTTCCCAAGTCCAACAGCGTCACCACAAGAAAGGGAAGGCGGTGATCATCCCTACTTAAACTCTCCCACAGTGTGGGAGTCCGGGTGGATGAGAGAAGCAGACTCATAGACACTCACATGTGTGCAAAAAAGAGCTTTACAAGCAAGAGCAATTGGATATTAAGAAAAAATCCCAGTCCAGTCCAGATCAAGTCCCTAAGTTCCATAGGAACCCCTATG
The DNA here is from genome assembly GCA_004026705.1 of Nesogale talazaci. Classification (NCBI taxonomy): domain Eukaryota; kingdom Metazoa; phylum Chordata; class Mammalia; order Afrosoricida; family Tenrecidae; genus Nesogale; species Nesogale talazaci. Next base: position 9,589 of record PVJH01045569.1, read on the forward strand.
TCTAAAGTCAGTCTATGAATTCCTCTTCAGGTGCACCAACACATGCAATGACACCGAAAGCGGGAAGCTCACTAGGCAGCAGGTGGGAAGTCTTGTGGATCCAGTGGTGTCGGAAGCCTCTCAGCGCCGGTGTGAGTCTCTATGGGGCTCTGCCAGCTCCAAGGCTCTGGCTGCCGTCAGCGTAGCTCAGTGTGGTTTGTCACCAGGAAGGCGTAGCACAGAGAGAGCCTGTACCTGGCCTCCGATGAGCTGTTTGTTTCTGTTATGCCTCCATATGGGTTCATCACGCTGTGACTTGATTGACAGGCAAGACTCCACCCTTTCTTCAAGTTGACAGGAAATCATGTAACTTCCACACACAGTGCACGTAAAACAAAGCTCGGACTGTGGGTTCAGCCGCATGCACCCTCGGGATCTGGCTCTTGCTCAGATCTTGTACAGCTCCCAGGCTCTCACTGGAAGACAAGCAGTGGGGGGCAGGGGGAGTAAATCCATGCATTGAGACATGGTCCTGGGTCATGAGTACAAAGGTAGTTTCAGGGTCCCCCCCCTTGGCAGCTCCCCACACACTTCCCAAGCTTCCCTCTGCATGGACAGCTCTTCCCCAACCTTGTCTTCCTACCTCCTGCTTGTCCTTCAAAGCTTTGCAATGACTTTCTCCAGGAAACGCTTCTCAGTAAGATGAGCTGCTGAGTCAGCTATCGCCTGTGCATCGAGGGGCGGCCGGGCACTGAAGATGGGGAGCTATCTCAGTGCATGCAGAACCTAGTCCTGCCTCCTCCTGCTAATTCAGAAGCTAGAACTCTGAACAGGTGTCTTCCCCACCACCTTCCAGGTAGCCTTTGTGTGTTCTGCCACCGCTGCTCTGAGAAGCCCTGTCTGGAAAGAGTCAGACCAGCCAAGAGCCGTCATGGTGGTGCAGCTTTAAAGTCGTATGACCCCAGGTCACTTATCCAAAGCCAAGCAACCGCTGCCATGGAGTCTTTCCCGGGACAAAGAAGAGCTGCCCCCAGAGGGTTTCAGGACTATAAACCTTCACAAAAGTAAGCTGCCACATCTGCCTCCCGTGGTGGGTTGGAACCACCAACCTTGAAGCAACCAACCCAACGCTTAAGCCCAGGGAACAGGAAATGCAACCCTTCCTTAAACTCACTGCCCCCCATGCATAAACCAGCGGAAAACAAAAGAGTCCTTGCTCCAAGAGGAGGGACTACTCTCCCGCGCCATCTAGTGGCAGCTCAGGTCTTTTTGCAGCTGGAAGGACAAAAAGGACAGGGGGTTGACCAGGCGGCCATGAACAGGCAGAAGCATCCACAGGTTTCAGTGAGGAGGTGAGCTTTGGGGAAAGGTCGCTGCTGACATTAACACAAAGCATTTGGCAGAGAAAGGCCTGAGCCCCAACGTGTTTCCTCCAACTGTCTGGAGCAGGGATCCACAGAATGACATGATCCCTCATTGGTTAATCGGATCGCAGAGACGGAAGCCACCCAACCAGGCAACGGGTCTTGGAATGAAGCTACACCTGCTGATGCCAGTGTGGAGTCAACCAGACTTGAAAGACCATTGGAATCAAAACATTAACTTGAAAAGGCTATGGCAGCCTAGGGATACTTCTTAGACATAACCAAACCCCTTCAGGAGGATGAGCTGCTGGGCCTGGGGGTTCAGCACAGTTTCAGGGGACACCAAGGTCAACTGGCACAACCAAGCCCACAAGGACAATGCTCTCCTTCTTACTAAGGTGAGGAGAGACTAGAGGGGATCTTCAAAATTCTCAAGCAGACAGCTAATGTCTGGATGGTTGGTTCTCATCCAGAGGAAAGAAGGTCAGGGATATTGAAAGACAGGCGAGACAATCAGCCCAGCAGGCTAGTGGACCATGCAAGCATCAGTCTCTGCCGCCCTGGTGTTACGAGGTGCCTCAAGTGGGTTCCGATCCCGTGCACAACAGAACAAAACACTGCACGATCCTGTGCGATCTTCACTGTGTTTCCACACCTGAGCCCGATGACGCAGCCACGGTGTCAGTCCATCTCGTTGAAGGCCTTTCTTTTTCCACTGCCCCTTCACTTTAGCAAGCATAATGTCCTTCCCAGGGCATTAGTCCCTCCTGACAGTATGCCCAAAGTGTGTAAGACGAAGTCCTGCCATCCTAGTCTCTGAGGCACACTCCTGCCATTCTCCTTCCAAGACAGATAGGTTTGTCATTTTAGCAGTCCACAGTACTTTCAATATATTCCTCCAGTGCCACAATTCAAGTGCATCGAGTCTTTGGTCTTCCTTAGTCAATGTCCAACTTTCCCACACAGTGAAGAACTAGGTAGTGCCCAGCTACCACCCCCAACTGCTCAGAAAATGATCACTCTAAATGGTCCTGGACAGAAAATATGGAGCAAAACTCAAGATCATAAAAGAAATGAGATGAGACTTGCTGGCCGGAGAGAAACAGGAAGAACCCCATTGACTATGACCCTCAGTCACCCTACAGGTCTGCACTGAAACCCCACCCACCCCAGCCCCTGTGTTAGAACTATCAACCATTGAAGATCAGACGTACAGCAGCTGTCCAAGCACAGAGTCCAAAGGGTGAGGGCAGAAGGAAGAACAGAGCAGGAAACACAAGGAGAGGGTGGAATAAGAGATGGTACATGGAGGGAAAGCAATGGATGGATTCAAATGAAATGCATGCAGGTTGTTGCATGCCAAAGGGGTGATCTGGGCTGAGCCCTGGTGAC
>PVJH01045570.1:0-12317 GCA_004026705.1 Nesogale talazaci
GGATCTCCCGGCATGCTTTTGTTGTGGGTTTTTCTGCGAGGCCTTGAGCCAGCCACTGCAAGTCTCCCTCCCTCGGCTCCCTCATGTGCCAAACAGGGGCATTCAAGGGAGCCCAGCCTAGGGTCATTTAGGATCCCATGACCTGAGGCATGTGCATGCATAGCGCAGTCACCAGTACCTCCATGCTGCTCCCCGGTGCCACTGAATGTCAGCTCTACAAGTCAGCATCCGGTGACCCTAAAGGAGAGAGGGCAAGACTGGCCCACAGGGTGGTCCAGGCTGTCAGGTCTGTGGGAGCAGGTCACCTAGGCTCCCTCACTTGGAGCCGCCAGGGGGTTCAAACCCTAGCACCTGGTCAGTGCCCAACAGCTGGCTGGACAGGTTTGTGAGTCGTGACACTGCCAGGAGAGCGGGGGTGGAGGGGGGGGCACTGCTAGATGCAGCTGGTCGATTCCAAGTCTCAGCAACCGTGTAGGCCAGAGTAGAGGAACCGCCTCCAGGTCCCCATGGCTGTCAAGCTTTACCTAAGCAGACTGCCTCAGCTGTCTCCCCCAGGGCATCTGGTGGGTCCAAACTGCCTACAATTGGGGGAGCAGCCTAGTGCTTGACTGCGACGGCACCAAGAATAAGTACCTCAGTTCCTGGTAAGCACCCCCGAATCATGTGCTGACTGAGAAGGACTTTGTCCAAAGGAGGAGTGGCTCAGTGTGTGTGTGGGGGGGGGGCGTGTCTGTACAGCATCAGCCCCATCTTCATTTCACCTGGGGGAGAACGCACTTCCCAGAAACCCCTCTGGGTCCTGGGAAGCAAGCCAACCCCACCCCCAGGTCAAGACAGACGTGAAGACAAACTGGTCCTGGGGAAGGTGCAGGGGCCGCTGGCTAGTGGATGTGACACCCAGAGGGGAGGCAGGAGCTGGAATGGTGGAGGAACCAGGCCGCGTCTCCCCTCCACTGGGCAGATTGGAAGGGACGTGCTGTCTGATAGGATTCCTTGTTCTGCACTGCTGCGCGCCCCCTTGGCTTTGTACTTGCAAATATGGGCTCCTGTCACACTGAGCAAGCATCCCCTGGACACCGTGAGCACCAAGAGGAGTCACGCCACGTGGCAGCCTGCCCCCCCCCTTACTCCACAGCCTCCCTCGGGGGAGAAGGGAAGATTTGAAGGCGGGGCCCCAGGATGGCAGCATGGGGATGGAAGATGAGCTGACAGGTGCTGACGGTGGGATTTGTGGAGAATGCACGCCAACTGCCCGGAGAAGGAGCAGACCTGTCTGAGAAGAAATGCAGCCGGTATGCCCCTGAGGAGCCAGGAGGGCGGGTGGGGTTTGTGCACATCCTCCCCAAAGTCCCATCAATAGGAAAGGAGACTCAGCAAAAAAAAAAAAAAAAAAAGGAATCTTTCAGTGAGATGGATAGCCATGGCTCTCAGACAGACAGGCTCTGAAACACAGAAAACACCAGAGACTCTGTGCAGGGTTTCAGACACTGATTCTCCATGGGCACTGACAGCCTCATCTTACTCCCACTGAGTGATGGATGGATCTGAATCATTGACCTTGTAGTCAAGTCTAGCACTCATTTCACAGGACCACCAGCACTGATGGCTCACCATTCACCTGCAGGGCTGTGGGGACTGGAGACTCCCTCCTGCGAGGACTGCGTGAAGGGACAAGACACTCAGGGAAGGTTCTCCACTTCCTGATCCCTGATGGCTTCGTGGATGGGTTGGGCTATAACCCCACAGTCAGCCTCTGCAGGAAAAGGCCGAGTTTTCTGTTCCTGCATTCCCGGCAGATTAAAGAGTGGTACAAAGACAGAGATATAATCTGATGCCCCTGGTCCCGCAGGCTGGACCCTGCATGAATAAGCCCTGGCTGAAGGAATCCTACATTAATATTCCAAAACTTATCTCAGGCTGCCCAGCGCGGCTTCTCTCCCTGGACTCGGAGCATTGGCTTTGCAGAAAACCAGATACCATCCAGTCTGCGGGCTCCTTTCTCAGTGGGGGGGCCACGGATGCTGCCAGACATCTCTGGGCTGGAAATGAAAAATTATGGTGTGACGGGCTGCTGGTTTCCACGTCGGTGTTAGCTCTGAGTGGCAAAGGTTATCTTGCCACCATGGCCAGCAGCAGCAGAGATGGATGGGTTCTGCTAAAATCCACACAGGACACATGTGGCTATTCGGCTTTAAGCAGCTTTCCACCCACCCCCCACGTCCCCCCTCCACGCACATGGGTCAGCCACAGACAGTCCCTGGGGTCTTGTCCAGCCGCCTCCTAGGCCTGCATCCATTCCGTCTTCCAAAGATCTCGCAGAGACAGGATGGACTGGCGAGAATTCAACCACGCACAACCAGGCCGTGGTCTCAAACTGGCGTGCACACATGTGTCCCTTCCCAGTCTCACCTGCTGGGCTTGAGGCTGCTGAGAAGTATACCCCGGCACTGAGAGAGGGGGGTGTGTCTTGTCCCCTTTGAATCCGCCCCTCTTTGTCTTCTCCAGAAACGAGCTAGATGATGGTTTCCCTCCGGATGGTTGGTGTCCCAGAGTGCGAGTAGAGCTCGCGGAGCTCTGACCTGGCACCTGCGGTGGCTGGGGCAGCCCTGTGACATTTGCAAGCATCCACCTCTCCCTGTGATGGTCATCAGAGTGGAAGCTCTCCTACACGAAGGCAAACCAGCTGGGCAGTCCCCAAACAGCCATTGCCCCAGCTTGGCTGCCCAGTGTGGGGCGTGGCAGCAACATCAAAGGCAGGCATTTCATACAGACACACTGCTGTGAAGATCATCAGATCCGCAGACACCCAAACTCATTTGGGATTGACTTCCCCCTTTAAAAAAAAAAAAACTACTTTATTCCTTTTTTGGGCGTGGGGGAAAACAAAACAACTACTTACTAGCACCCTGGCAAATGAAATCATTTGTCCTGTAGCCTGCAACCCCAGATAAAGTGTAGGTATCGGCAAGTGAAGTTCCACCCACAGAGCAGCCCAGTGACCCCCGTGGGGGATCATTAATCACTGTGGCGGTCACACAATTTCCTGGCAACTTGATAAAAAAAAATGAAGCGGTGGAGCCTAGCCTGTCAGTCACGTCACAGCCTGGAGATCCCTCCTTGTGAGCGTGGTCTTCTCATGAGGATTCTAGAACCTCCTCTCCTCCTCCCTGACATGGGACACACACTTTTGCTCCCTGCTTCACATCCCTGTTGACAAGCGATGTGGAACCACGCTGATGGCAGCCAGGGCCCTGGAGCTGCTTCCACTGCCGCTGGACCCACAGAACTTTCCACCCACCAGCCTGCGGTCGTCCTGCATTCTGTGTCGTTGCATGCACTGCGTGAGTCTGAAGAAGATTTGTAGGCTAATATCAGACTTACAGACTAATATGGAACTTACGGACTTGATGGGGAGCAGGTTGAGATATTTTGTTGATATATATTTACTTCTTGCTATAAAGTCCTCTCTTAAACATATATGAATGTCCCTGGACTTGTTTCTGGAGTAGACCTGGCTAACACACCCACTTTGTGAACGCTGATCTCATAGAATCAATAAACTCGGACATGTCATTCAGATTCATCAGGACAAAAGCCATCCTGTCACAGCTTCAAAACCCTTCACGTCGTGTCTTCCTGGCAAAGTCCTTGTGCTTGCCCAACTGTATTTGTTGCATTTAGAGTCAGTTTGATCAGAGGGATAGGGAAATGTCGAGAGAACCAAGATTCTCCATTTACCAGATAGCCCACTTTCCCGGCTAGTAACAGCCTGCATTGTCCGTGTCAAGGGCCGTGGGCATGGTGTGTCCCCATGCAACAGACTGGGACTGTCCCCGTGGGACCTGCCGGAACATCGACTTCTGAGAGCAGGTCACCAGCACTTTCTTCCGAGGAACGTCTGGCAGGTTCTACCAGACTAGCAAAGGCCTAACCGTTGACCACCAGACTTGCATTCACACAGTGTCACGGTCAACAATCCACAGTCAAGCCAGCACTCATGGCTATGAACAAGAAATCTGGGCTTTCCGCTCTCGGCTGCCACCCTTCTCCTCCCCAGGACCCCGCCTGGTCTCAGACCCTCTCCTTTCCCTGGTCTGTGAACCTTTCTCAGACGGGGCGAGCTTCACGGTGGGAGGCTTCAGGCCGCTTCGAAACACCGTGCACTCTGCAGGAGGAGGACAGATGTGCGCCGGCCATCTCCACGACACCCGTGGAAGTCCCACTCGCAGCCTCCAAGGGTCAGAATGGACCGCCTGGGCGTGGACGGAAAGGGTTACAGGCCAGCTTTTTATTTATTTGTTTATTTTGGTAAAGCAATTCAGAGATTGATGCTTTGATCTCCAACATTAAAATAGAGATCCAGGGTGCCTGCTATCTGTCACTTAGGCAACATTTCGGGGTATCTCAGGATTAGTGGCTGAGCTAGGTGGCACCCCCATGGCAGGCCAGCTGCTCTGGGGGCCTGCCCATCAGCAACCCTGTGCCTTTCCTGACAACTGGAATGTATCCCTCCACCTGGCTGTGTTCTACCGAGTGTGTAAGACAAGGGGTAGGGGGCATCACCAGGATCCAGGACATCAGAAGAGACCTTCTGTCCACTACATTAGATACCGTGTGCGACCCTGCCTGCCAGCCAGAGTCACCAGCCAGTAGTCACCAGCCCCCGCCATGCCGCACTGACTGCCCATTTATCTGCCCACGGCCTGTGAGTCAGGCCCAGCTCACTGTGATATACACACCCCAGCTTAACCGGCCCAGCCCGTTCCCAAGGCAGACTGACACATCCTTCAGGTAGCCCCCGGGCCTGCTGCTTCTCCTGGGACCTGTGGGAGGAGTCATCACACTGCGCCCTGCACCGCAGCCGACCCCCCACAACGGAGGCTTGCTGGAGGAGGCGGTTGTGTGTCTCTCTGCCCATAGATCACGGCCAAACAAGGAGGGATAAACTCATTGGAGTCCCCCTCGGGGTATGTAATAAAGTAGCGATGCATCCAGGTTAGGCCTTCCGGGCAAGATTAATAAAATCAAATTCTGGCTCCTTCTCATCATTTTTTTTCTTCTTCAGGTTTGCCGAGCAGAGATACGGCCCCCCTCCAGCCCCCACGCCTGATCAAATTACCAGATCCCTGCACTCGGCAGCATTACCAAGCTCTTCTCCCCCCACCAGCTCCCCCACATATACCACAGCAGTCCCCACACCCCAGAGAGTGGGATGGATGAGTATGCAGAGGATGGAGGGCGGCCGGCAGCCCCACACAGGCAGTGGGAGTGCAGGGAGGGTTTTTAAGAAGAAAATGCATGCTCCTGATGCCCAGGTGTGCATGTGCGGTTGCAGTAGGTACCTGCATCCTTTGTGTGGGGAGCCATTGTGCGGGACAGGGTAGCAACCCAACCAGAACTACAGGAGATGGGACAGAGGCTCCAGACCTGCCCTCTGACCCTTGTGGACAAGCAGGAGCTCCAGCTCTTGGACAAGGGGGGCGGGCCGTGAGGAGGGGAGGGGCCCTTTCCCAGAAGACCCCCATCGTCAGCCTCACCCTTCAGTGGCTGTGTGCCCTGCCAGGGTAGCCATCCTCGTTCCTCTGCAAGTTTGTCCGGCATTGATGGAATGACTTCTTTTCCCTCAGAGTGGAATAAAGGTGCTGCCCTGGAGCATGGAAAGGAACATGGGTGGGTACAGATCTGTGACTTCAAACCTCTCTGGGGTACACGGCCTTAAAACTTAATATCAGCGCCTTTCCTGGTCCCCTAAATGCCTCTCTCTGGTCTTGATTACACAGTATCCCCCCACCCCCTGCAGATTGCTCCAGTGTCTCTCTGACCATGGGTAGGTCCTGAGTGTCCCCGCAGGGGTGGGGAGCAGGGTGGCCTGGTCCCCCCTGGCTGGAGAGCCAGTCTGAGAGCTTGGCCAACTCCATCCCTGTGTCCTGAAGGTGGAAGGACACTATCTCGGCTGGAGCTTCTACTAAGCTGCCCCACTATTGTGCTTATCAACATGAACTGAGGGGTGCTGGCCTTAGGTCTGTGACAGGCAGAGGGGTCTCAAAGGCCACCTGCAAGTTCAGCCAGGGCCTCTCAGACACACTCTTGGGAAAGCTCAGTCCTATTCCTCCATCATCCTAACCTTTCCCCTTCTCTGTTATTCATGGTCCAGCACCAGCGTGGACACACCTCTGCCAGGCAACCACATGCTTCCTGGAGCTGCGAGGGAAGTTGCACCACCCTGCACTTCTGGGTGCACCCCAGCTGTGGGGCGGAGGGGACAAGGTGGAGTGAGGGCAGGAGGAAGGTCAAGGTGGCCCAGCTTGTTGGAATATGTACATGGTTAGAGGTCACCCTTTAAAGACCTTGTGTTAGTCTGGGTAGACTAGAGAAACAAATTCATAGACACTCATATGGATATAAGGAAAAGGTTTATATACAAGAGGAATAGGACATTGAGAAAGCATCCCAACCCAGTCCAGTTCAAAGTCATAAGTCCAATGTTAACCCAAATGCCCGATACCAGTCTATAAAGTCTCCTTCCGACTCACAAAGTCACAGGCCAGTGGGTGCAGGATCCCGGTGCTGGCAGGGGTCTCCCCATGGCTCCTCGCTTCCAGGGCTCAGGGTCCATCAACAGCATCCATTGATGTGAGAAGCAACTCAGCGCTGGCAGGGGTCTCCACATGGTTTTGTGAGCTTTAGAGATCTGGTTCCATCAGGGTAAGGCCGTGTGGCTTCTCCTCTGGCTCCTCCAGCTCCTCGGACGCTGCCATCTTGTCTTGTCCGTAGTTTGTCGTCTCTGAGACTAATTCCCAACAACTGGAGGGATAACTTCTCATCTTCACTAGGGAAATATCATGAGATTTCCCAGAAGTCTCAGGAGAAAGCCATGCCCACATGGAGACCTCATTGGCTACTCAAAGGCTGTCTCCAGATTAACAGGCTAGACTCCACCCCTCCATTTCAATCATGAAATTAACATAAGCACATGACCACCACAGACCTCGAATGCATCCCACTTGCATCCAGCTGCAGGAAGGGCAGGTGACCCAACAGCTTCAGGGGAAGAGAAGGCACAATTCTGGGGTCTCTCAGGGGCTCAGCTTCCCACCCTCTGTCTTCCCGGCTCCCCCTGACCCCCACCCCTCCACAGGGGGGGAGCCACCAACACATCCAGGATTAGGTTTACTGCTGGCTTCCTGGAGAAGAGTGCACAACAGCCAGGCACCAGGTCCTCCAGCTCTGGGCACCCTGGAGATGGACAGGAAACCCTGTGTGCAAAGCCCTGGCCACCGCGGGCTCCACCTGTGAGCAGGGCTGCCTGCCAGGGAGCAGTGTCTCAAGCAGTCTCCTGTCTTTGAAAGATGCAGTGAATACATTGAGAGAGAGAGAGAGAGATTTAGCATGCTCCCTGTCTGCTTGTTAATCGGGAAGGAGGGGCACCTCTCTCCACTATCCCCCTGGAAAACCAACCCACTATTTATTATTTTTAGAGCAACATTGTGAAAGTTGCCCATATGCTTCCAGAAAGCGTGGTTTCCCTGGGGAGGGGGGTGTAAGAGAAGCAGGTGGTCACATCGGAGATGGCTGGTGGCAGCCTCCCCATTCCAGGAGGCCTGTCCCCCTCCAGAAGGGGGGCTCGGGAAGGGAGGAGAGAGGGAGGGAGGATTCTCAGCTTAGGGCTTGCCCTGTGTCCCCCGGGCTCACCTGCCAGGTGAATGATACCTTGTGTTCTCCCGCCCAAAGCAAAGTCCACACTTGCCGTGCTTTCTGCTCCTGGTTCCCACCGTGAGGCTTTTATCCCAGAACACCCACCAAGGGTCTGCTCACCCCCAGGCAGCAGGGGCACCGCTGGAGAGGTAGGGCCCAGGGTTTTGAGAGGGTGGATGGGAGAGAAAGGCCAGGGGTGGAGATGTGCAGGCTGAGATGTGCAGGCTGAGAGCCTTAGAGGCAGGACTTAGATGGACCCTCCTCCTCCCTCCACCCTCTGGACTCCTAAGTCTTCCTCCTTCACACACACCGGCTCCTTCCCAACCCTTGACCTGGGCTTACCACCCGGGCTCACAGCATTGCTGATGTTCAGATAAAGGCATGAGGGGTCAGAGGCCCTCTTCCCAAGGTCACCGGGCCTGTGAAGGTGTGTCTGATGTTAGAGCAGTCTCCTTGGCCACCATGCTGCACTGCAAGATGAGAGGAGGCAAAACTAAGACCTGGTGGGACGAAGGAACCCCTGCCCCTCTCTACTGACACTTAGCTCACTGTGCACTGTTTGCTAATGGCCACCCGGAGTCCCTGGTGACCTTGAACTGGGAGCCCTCAGGGCACCCATCCTCACTGCACCGCCTGAGTTACAGACAGCTAGAGAGACTCCTGCCCTGCCTCTTCACTGGGGTCTAGTGGTACACCTCTTTACATGCACTGCTGATAGTGCTGTGCTCACAAAGCCCACCTCCGGGAGCTGTGGTCAACCACCCCTTTCAAACAAGGTGTTTTTCTTCCCTAGGCACGCGCCCCCTGCCCCACCCTGGTCCATCTAATCTGGGACATTTGGGGAATGGCCACCAATGGGGAAAACAACCCCAAACCCAGACCTGTGACTGTTGGGTCAATCCTGATTCACCCGACAGAAAAGAGCTGCCCCCATGGGGTTCCCAAGGTGGTGAATACTTATTGTGGCTGACTGGGGGGGTTCCCATCACTTTCCCAGTTTGTGACTGAGCCCCTCAACTGCTGGGGCTCCAAGATTTGTTCCCTGTGGCCAACACTGTCCCCAACTCCTGAGCCAGGCTCTTCTCAGGCAAACGCGCGCCACTCAGATGGGTGCCACGGCCCCAAACGGCCTCCGGGACAGGGAATCGCTCTTCTCTGTGCTGTGTGCTCCCCTCCAGGGGACTCATCTCCCAGGTGGCCTATACACATGTGTTGGACAGAGACTGGACGCTGGCCTGGTCATTGTGTGTTCAGTTAGCGTCCAGCTTGCCATCGCCATTGTGCAGAAAGGGTCTTCCCAAAGTCCATGAGGGACTTTCGGGGGTGGGGGTGAGGGATGGTGTCCAAGTCCCCTTGTGTGTTGAGTGGCTTCCTACCGCCCAAAGCAAAGGTCGAGCCTGTGGCCCTCCTGTGGGCTGGGCCCTCCTGTAGGCTGGACTCGGTCTGTGTTTCCAGGTTTGCAGACCGGGGTCCCCAGGACTTGCTTCCATGGTGCACTGGGCTGTACGCCATCCCTCAGCTTTTCGGGGGCCAGCTGAGCGGGTGTGCCGTGCCCACAGCCCAGAGGCCCACCTTCTGACCGCGTCAGTTGTGTCTCGGTCTTGTATCTTCCCCCTGGAAGTTGCTGGGAGTGTCCGGAGAATAACAGAACAAACAGGTGGTAGCTCCCCCCGTCACTATCTCTGGGTCACACCTGTTTTAGGATCTCCGTCTCTGTCACTGTTGAAGGCCTGAAGCTCATACATTAGGATTCAGAGTTTGTGACCCAAGCTCCCCCCAGCCTCCCTGCAGGAACCTGCCCTCCCCAGGTGTCCTCCAGGGACCCAGCACCACACCACTGTCGTCAGAGTTGCCAGCATTAGGGAGACTGACAACCTGTGCACACAAGGGCTTGTACCAGCAGCCCGGGATAAAGGGGGGAAGTTGGGGGGGGGGGCGCGGGTCATGCAAGCAGAAGGCAAGGCGTCAGATCCTTGAAGATTGATCGGTGACCTTTGAAGGGACTCTGCTAAGTAGGACAATTGAAGCATGGTGAGGAGCGGTCGCAGGGCTTATTATCAGCCGTAGACCCTCTGTGGCCCCAGATGCCTCGGCTCCCGTCCAGCTCCACCCAACACCCCCAGGGGAAGATATATTTTAGGCTCACCAGCAAAATGCCAAGCTGAACTTTTAGCGGCAATTATAGGAGGAGTAGCTATCAGCCACGGGAAGCTAGGGACGGGACGCCGCGCGCACTTCGATTGGCGAGGGGCAGGACTGTCTGCCCCTCCCGCCTCTCCCTGCAGGCGGGGTTCCTCTGTAGCCATTAGCATTTTCCAGATCAGACTCATCTTCTGGAAAGGGGAAAAGCTAACAGAGCTCCAGGAAGGCGGCACCTGACGCCAGGAGAGCGGTCTTTGAAATAAGTTATGCATGCGCACCCGGTCAGTGAGGGAAAGGCGCACTAACCACCAGGCTGCCTGGAACAGAAACGCCCTCCCTGCGTTGCCCGCCGACCTCACCCGCGGCCCTCTCTGTGATTTTAGAAGGGTCCTTTGGCAAAACTTCAAGGATGTTTGCTGGCTAGCTTCATCGGGCTGGCCTCTGTCCCAACTTGAGGCTCCTCTTGAATAGAAATAGCCCGCTAATTTCCTGCCACAGCGCTGACTCCTGAGACACCTGGGGCTGAAAAGAAAGATTAAAAATTCGGTCAGAGGTTTCTGAACGCATCCCGAACCAAGGACATCCCTCTAAGCCACTCCCTCTCCCCTACATGGGATGGACCGACCCTCCTGATCCAGTCTTTGGCGCCACCCTCTGAAGGTGACCTTCCCCGCACAGGACCAGGTTCCAGGAGGGCAGAGGCAGAAAGCGGGAACTCTGTGGACCCAACGCTGCAGCCTGTGGCCCCCACCCCTACTCAGCGAAACGCCAAACGGAGGGTCCAGGGTGTCTGCCATCCCCACCCCCACCCCCATGCTGCCCTGCGTGCCAGAGCCAGACTGCGCCCTGCCTGGTCCTTGACCTCTCTCTCTACAGAAGCAAGCCAGACCATCAGGGGTGTTTCCTGGCAGCACCTCTGTGTGGGTCGGAACCACCAAGCTTTCGGTCAGTAGAACCAATGACAACTCAAGCCTATTAACCGGCCCCTGGATTCTGCAACCGCCCCCCCCCCACTCCCACCCCACCATGGGGTCTCTCTATGGAAGCAGACAGCCCGGTAGAACCATCAGAGGTGTTTCTCTCAAAAACACACAGCTATTGAGTCATTTCCGACACTTGGGGACTCTGCCTGAGTCATTTCTTCTGTGAGACCTTCCACATTTTACTGCTTTCTAATTCCTTCAGGAGATCTCAATCTGCAAAGGGCAGGCATGCCTTCTGCGTTGTCTATCATGTGGACGAGAGCCCCTAAAACGTCACACCGTTGTGTGAGAATCCCAAAGATTCTGGTATTTCGACAGGGACTGGGGGCCAGAAATCAGAATGAGAGGAGATGGGGAAAGAAGTGAGAGAGGAGTGATGGAGAATGAGGGGTGTATCATTCCAGGACTCCTGGTGGTGCTGCTGGGCCAGGGACGGAGAGCTAAGCACAAGGTCCGCAGTGCAAACCCATCATCAGCTGCTGTGCAGGAGAGAGATGAGGCTGTCTCCTTCCTAAAGATCCACAGGGTCAGGAATCCTATATGGGGTCAGTTCAAGATCAACTTAATGGTGGTCGGTTTGGAGAGGATATTATTCTGCAAGATATCAACTGAACACTTTTTGAAAATTGCATTGCAGTGTAAGAAGAGAGACTAGCATTGCCTATAGCAAAGGCTAGTGTTAATAGTTCATTTAGATGAGGGCAGAGAGGAGGAGTGAAAGCAACAGGGTCTTCGTAATGTTAGCTTCCATTTATACTCACTCTTTGGTTATACCTTGGGGGGGCGCTGTTGATATGTGTCCTTTGTGTCCTTTTTTTTAACTTCTCATTTTCAAATAGTTTTAGGTATACACAGGAGTTGCAAAAATAGTAGAGGTTACACCATATCCTTCTCGGCCAGCCTGGCCTTTGTAGGTATTTCACATCACCATGCTGCGCTGACCAAGACAGGAAGTCAATTTGGCAAAGCTGTGTATGCACAGCAGCAATGGGGGAGACCTGGCACCCCATTCGGCACCTTCGGGTATGTTTGTTTCATGTGCTTTGTGTTTCTGTTGTTCTTGTTGACCTCAGTTGTTCCCAGGGGTGTGGAGTGGCATCTCACGGAGTTCTTCAGTTGTACCTTGCCGGCTAACAATATTTACCAAGGAGCTGGATGCCAAGCTGGATTACATTGGCTCTGTGGCTCCAGTTGGGGGAGTGTTGGCCATGGTAACACTGTCAGCCTAGCCAGCATTATTGGCTCATCTTTGGAGGTCTTCTTGGATGATCCTCTTGCCCCCAGAGTGTGGTAGTTTTCCAGAGAAAACTCTTTGGTTATCTTTCTGGCACGAGGTCATTTCTTTTTGGTATGCTATCAATGTTACTGCTAACTTCTTAAATTTTCAAGCTTCAGATATAGAAACCATTGACAAAGGTCTTTGAAACCACAACCGACCACCCTACCATATTCTTTGTGGTTCCATGAGGTGTTTGGGGTTTTTGGGGGGGAAGAGGC
>PVJH01045571.1:0-12312 GCA_004026705.1 Nesogale talazaci
CCACTGCTCCTGAAGGAATCATCTGTCCTAAATTCCTCATGTTTCTGGCTCCAGTATACATACTTTGGTCTAGCTGGACTTTTAAGTAGAATTGGGAT
Organism: Nesogale talazaci; assembly: GCA_004026705.1. Classification (NCBI taxonomy): domain Eukaryota; kingdom Metazoa; phylum Chordata; class Mammalia; order Afrosoricida; family Tenrecidae; genus Nesogale; species Nesogale talazaci. The sequence goes on from PVJH01045571.1 coordinate 99, forward strand.
CGTGATAGTGGGAGGGAGGAAACATTTAAGAAGTAGAATAAAGTTGCTTATTTCATTGTTGCTACACTGTACCTTGACAGGTTCATCTCCTCCCTGAGACTTCTCTGTAAGGGGATGTCGCTTCACCTATTGATGGGTTTTGAGTCTCCAACCTCTACTCCCCCTCATTTATAATGATATAATTTTTAGTGTTTTGATGCCTGATACATGATCCCTTTGAGAACTCATGGTCACAAAAGCTGGTGTGCTTTTTACATGTGGGTTTTGTTGCTTCTGAGCTAGATAGCAGCTTGTTTACTTTCAAGCCTTTAAGACCCCAGGTGCTACAACTTTGATAGCCAGACACCATCAGCTTTCTTCACCACGTTTACTTATGCACACATTTGTCTTCAATGATGGTGTAGGGAAGGTGAGCATCACACTGTGCCCCTTTTGCAATTTTTTTAACCTTACCTCAGCGGACTCTTGTTGTACATGTTCTTTTGCACTTGGCTCACTTGACTTAGAAAATTTTCTTCCAGTTCTTCCTATGCAGCAATGTGCTTCATGCATTCATCACTGCTTTTCAGCAATCATAGTATTCCATTGTATGTACATACCGCAGCTTTTTAAGCCATTCATCAATTGATGGAAATTTGGTTTTTTTTCAACTCCTTATGATTGTGAACTGTAAACTATGTTGCAATGAACATTGGAGCACAGATGCCTGGTCATGGTTTGTTGCTGTCTCCCCACAGCCCCTCAAACACTTGTTGCTTTCTTATTTTTGGAATTGGGCTATCCTTGAGGGTGTTAGGTGTTGTCTCATTATTGTTTTGATTAGCATTTCTCTTTTGGTTAAGAATCGGGAACATTTTCTCATATATTTATTGGTCATTCATATATCTGTCTTTGTGAAACTCTGTTCAGGTCTTTTGCCCACCTCTTCATGGGGCAGTTAGTTTTGTTCTTTTGGGAAGCTATCAAGGTATTGTAGATTTTAGTAATAAGAACTTTATCTGATTTGTCATTGCTAAGAATGTTTTCCCAGTCTGTGGGCTCTCTTATTACTCTCTTGGTGAAGTCTTTTGATATACACAGGTGTCTTATCTTCAGTGTATCTCACTTGTCTATCTGTGCCTTCTTTGTTTGTATCCTTCCTTATTTCTGATAGCCTATGTAATCTCTGTACCAAAATTCTCAGGTTGGTCCCAACTCCCTCAATGATGATTCTAATAGTTTGGGGTTTTACTTCAAGGTCTGTGATCCACATTGAGTTTATTCTTGTGCATGGAGGGAGGTAAGGGTTTTGCTTCATTTTTCTACAGGTTGATATCCATTGTGACCAGTACCGCCTGTTTAAGAGGGCATCTACTTCCCAATTTATTTGGGAGGCCTTATCAAAGATGAGTTGTCTACATGATGACTATTTTATTTCTGGTCTGAGTATATATATGCCAATAACATACTGTTTTGACTACTGTGGCTGTATAATATGTGCTAAAGTCAGGTAAAGCACCCACACACACACACACACACACACACACACACACACACACACTGTGTCCTTCTTCTTGAGTTCTCTGCTAATTCTGGGCTTCTTGCCTCTAGATATGAATTTGGCAATCTTTTTTTTTCATTTCTTTGAAGAAAGATGAGGGCAGCTATATAGGAGTTGCATTAAACTTATATAGTGTCTTGGGTAGAACTGTCATCTTTTCTATTTCGAGCCATCTGATTAATTTATTGAGGTCACTCTTCGCTTCTTATAGCAGTATTCTGTCATTTTTCTCATATAGATCTTTTGTTCTTTTAGTCACATATATCCCTAGATATTTCAATTTGTGCTTGGCAATTGTGAGTGGTGCCACCTTTTTTATCTCCTCTTCTGTGGTCTTATTCGATGTGTATAGTAGTCCAATAGACTTCTGATTGTTGATCTTGTATCTTGCCACTCTGTCATGCTCCTCTATTGCTTCCAGTACTCCCCTTGTGGAGCTTTTGAGATTTTCCATATATAAAATCATATCATCTGCAAATAGCGATATTTTTGCCTCTTCCTTCCCCAGGAAAATAACTTCGATGTCTTTTCTATGCTTTATCCTATTAGCCAAAACCTCCAGTACAATATTAAATAAGAGTGGGGACAATGGACATCCTTGTCTGGTCCCTTTTTCAGTGAGATTGTGTTCATCTTTTCTCCATTGACTACCATGTTGCTGCTGGTTTTTCATATTTAGCTTGTGTTTTTTTAGGAATTTTCCTTCTATTCCTATCTTCTCAAGTGTCTTAAACAGGAATTGGTGTTGGATGTTATCGAATGCTTTTTCCACATCTATCAATATTAACATGTGGTTCTTATAGTTTTTCATGTCAATGTGGTGAATGATACTAATGATTTTTCATAGGTTGAACAATCCCTGTATCCCAGGTATTTACTCCATTTGGTCATGGTGAGTTATTTGTTTTATATACTTTTGTATTCTATTGGCCAGTATTTTATTAAGGATTTTTGCATTAATGTTCATTAGGGATATTTGTCTCTAGTTCTTGATTCTTATGGGATCCTTCCCCAGTTTCAATATCAGTGTTACAATAGCTTTGTAGAAGAAGTTTGGGAATTTGCCATCTTTTTCTCTGTTAGGAAGAGTTTGTGTAGGATTGGAGTCAGTTCTTCTTGAACATTTGGCAGAATTTGCCTGTAAAGCCATCTGGTCCATGTGATTTTTTTTTTGTTGGTAATCCATTGATAACCTTTGGTTCAGCTATGGATCTGATGACATTCATCAGGGATAGTCTAAGGAGGGACTGTTTTTCCAAGAATTTGTCTATGTCTTCCAAGTTATTGAATTCATTGGAGCATAGTCCTTTGTAATACTATATTATTATCCTTTTGATTTCATTACGGTTGAAATGTCCCCTCTTTAATCCCTCAATCTTGCTATTGAAAATTTTCCCCTCCTTTCTTTGGTTAAATCTGCCATCAGTTTGTCAATTTTACTAATTCTTTCAAAGAACCAATTTTTGGCAGCATTTTTCCTTTTTTTTTTCCTCTCCTGAATCTCAGGTATGCATGTATTGCTATGAAACTTCTCTGACAACTGCCTCTGCTGTGTCCTATTTTTGGTGTTATGTTATCATTCTCATTGGTTTTTAGAAATTTCCTAATTTCATCTCTGATCTGGGCCAGTATACATTCCTTTGGCAATAATTATCCATCCTCCAAATATTTGCTCTTGTTTTCTTCATCTTCCTTTTGTGAATTTCTAGCCTTATTGCACAGTGGCCTGAGAGAGAAGTCTGAATGATATCGATGTGCTTAAATTTATTTAGATTCCCTTTATGCCCCAGAATGTGGTCTGCCTTCGAATATGTGCCATGTAGGCTAGAAAAGAATGTGAATTTTTCATTTGGATGAAAATCTCTGCAGATATCTATCAAGTCAAATTGTCTAATTGGAGTGTTTAGATCTCTAGCCTCCTTGTTGATATTTGTTTCTCTGTGATCTGTCTGTCTCAGAGAGTGGTGTAATGGAGTCACCCACTATAATTGTTGAGACCATGATTTCTTTTTTCATCTTTTGGAGCATTTGGTTTACATATTCAATGGGTTTCTCATTCAGGGAATATATGTTTATAATGCTTATTTATTCATTGTCTCCCATTCCCTTGAGTATTATATAGAGTCTCTCCTTAACTCTTTGTATGGCTTGCCCTTTCGGGTCAATTTTATTCGAGATTAGGATTGCTAACCCTGCTTTTTTTTTTAATTGTTGTTTGCTTGGTATGCCTTTCTCTAGCCTTTGATTCTCAGTCTATTTTTTTGTATGTAGTCTTGAGATGTGTCTCCTGTAGGCAGCAGATTGATGGGCTGTGCTTCCTAAGCCGGTTTGCTAGCCCCAGTATTTTGATGCCTGAGTTCAGTCCATTGATATTTAGGGTTATTATCTCCAACTGTGGAATATGTGATGTCATTTTACACCTTTTGTGTTGTGTGTTTCCCTACCTCCCTTTCTTTTCAGTGTGTTATGCATGTGTGCATGAGGGTTGATCATTCTTGATTTCTTTCCACCCTTAAGCCATTTCTATTTCTGGGGCTGTTTTCTCTTTATTGCCTTCTTGGTGAGATTGTTCTATGTGACTTTCTCTTATTTATGCTTGATGAGTCTGCCCATATTAGGTCAGCAAGCTTTTGTAGGGCTGTATTTCTTCCTATGTATTCTTTGAGATCTTCCTTTTCTGTTAAAACTCTTACTTCTCCATCTATCTTGATAGATAATTAAGCTGAGTAGAGTATTCTTTGGGTTTATGTTATTGTCCTTCAATTTTTGGAATATATTACTCCACTCTCTCCTAGAGTATGCTGATAGTTTTGAGCATATCCTTATTTGGGAATCATTATATGTGATTGATTCTTTTCCCCTAACTGATCTCATGATTTTCTCCTTTTCCTCAAAGTTGGGTAGTTAACTATTATGTGTCTTGGTGACCTCTTCTTGGGATTCAGTCTAACTGGTGTTCTGTCAGCCTCCTGAATGGTTGTCTGGTTTTCATACATTAAGGTAGGGACATTTTCCTCCAAGAATTCTCTGACTGTTGTTGCAGATGACTTCTTTGTTGTGTCTTCCTCGAATAGACCAATAATTCTGATGTTGCTCCTCTTCTTAGCATGAGACATAGCTATTACATTTTCTTCTGTTTCTCTGATAATCTTTTTTTTGGTGGGGGTGTATCACTGCCTCTAGTGGTCGTGGGCGCTACCCAGTGCTGTTTCTGAGAGCTGTTGCTGGATTTGAACCTCCAAGCCCACGGGCCACAGTCCCATACTCAGCCACTTACACCACCAGGGCTCAGCCAATGATAATCTTAGTAGATTTTTGTTCACATTTGTTAAAGTCTGCTTGGCTATCCTCTAGGTCATTGGTATGGTTTTCAGCTTCCTCCAGTTGATTTGTGAAGTTCTTGAGTCTGCTGGTTTTTGTTATCTCATCCCTAAGCTGTTGTATTTTATTTGGTGTATACTTTATCTCATCTATCAATTCATCCTTTTTCTGCACTGTTTCCCTCATATCTTATTTCACTCCAAGAACCATTTTGAAATTTCTTTCTGTGACATATCAATGTCTGTTTCTTCTATGTACATCATTAGGTTCAGGACATTTTCTACCATTACTTTTTGCTTCTCCTGTTTTTTTTTTCATTGAGGTTGTGGGGGCTGATGGTTATTTGAATTGCATTGTTTTCAAGGAACCAGGTGCCATTTTCCAGGGATTCAAATAGCACTGGCTCTCTCTGGGAGATTTGTAGAAATGTGTCTTTGAGCTTTCTGTGACTAATTTCACTATGGAATTAGCCTACCACTTTATCCTCTTGTGGCTTCACTCTTTCCCTACTGAACCAGTTGGTCAACTCAGGGACCACTGGTTGGACTCACAAGGGTGGCACTGCACTGTGTGATCTCACCAGAAGCCCAGATGGTGTAGCCCACAGCAGCCTGGGCCCCAGAGGCTATGTATAGGGGTGCTTGCTGCAAGAGCTTCACCACAGATGATTGGTGGGCTACCTACCCCTGAGTAGAGCACTGTGAACTGTGGGCAGAACCACCTGGATCAGGCAGATTGCCATGGAGGCAGGGCAGTGGTTTCTGTAGTGCAGGACTCTGTCCAGCGCTGGTGGAACGGCCTTGGGCCACGAGGCTTCAAGGCAGGTGGGAGGAAGTTACCTCCATCAGTTGGAAACACAGAGGATATATAAGAGCTCTCCCACCCACACAGACTAGAATTCCCCTGTAATAAATTGGGTGGAAAATATCCAGGTGGAGGATGAGTGGGATTTTCCAGCTACACTGCACAGGGTGGAGCTCTCCCAATCGGGTGTAGCAGACAAAATTGTCAGTGGTCTGGAGGTCCACAATGGTGTGTGAGCCAAAAATACAGAAAACCAAGAATCCAAACTTGCGGAAACCGTAGGGGGATAGAGAGAAGGAAGGAGCCCCAAAGTAACTACACAGCTGAGCCCCAATCCTGAGCATGGGGCTACAAGGGTTCAATCTCTGCCCTGGGCTACAGATTGTAATTCTGATTAGATAAAACCCCTGTGCTGGCTCCAATAGATCCCAGCTCAGGCTCAGGCAGGACAGTGGCAGGGCTAGGGTCAAACCTTAGCTGGGCTTCCTTGTGCTAAGCCAATAGCCCCCAACCCCTCAAAACCCTGTAGATCTATGCCTGCTTAACTTTATGATGCTCCTCCTGTCACCCAGAAGTGCTGAATTTCTCTCTCAGTTACTCTTCTGGCCTGATCTCTGCTGAGTTCCTCTGGTGAGTGTCACTTGGTCGCCATCTTCCCAGAAGTCCTCAACTTTAACTTCTTACCATATTTATTTAATCAGTCTACTGAGCAAATCATCAGAGGAGTTGGATTATATGAAGATTGTTACATCAGGATTGGAGAAAGGCTTCTTTATAAACTTTGATATGCAGATGACTCACCTTGAGTAATGTAAATGAGGAGGACTTGAAGCACTTGCTGAAGAAAATAAAAGATTGCAGACTTCAGTATGGATTACAACTCAATGTCAAGAAACCCAACATCCTCACAACAGGGTCAATAGATAACATCTTGGTAAACAGTGGAAAGATCAAAATTGTCAAGAATTTCATCTTTTCTGGATTCACAATCAATGCACACATAAGCATCAGTCAAGAGATCAAAAGATATATTCCACTGGGTAAATCTGTACAAGACTTTAAAGTGTTGAAAAGCAAGGGTGCTAAAAAATAAATAAATAAACAAACAAATAAAAAGAAAAGCAAGGGTGTTACTTTGAGGAGTAAAGTGCGCCTGACCTAGGCCATAGTATTTTCCATTGTTTCATATAAGAAAGACCGAAGAAGACTCAATTCATTTGAAGAAGAATCAATTCATTTGCATTGTGGTGCTAGCAAAGAATATTGAAAATACAATAGACTGCCACAAAGAACCCAAAACAATCTGTCTTGGAAGAAATACAACCAGTCTTCTCCTTAGAAACAAGCATGATGAGACTTCATGCCACGTACTTTGCAGATATTGTCACGAAAGACTAGCCCATCGAAAAGAATAGCATGCTTGTTAAAGTAAAAGGGCAATGAATTTAATGAGGAGACACAATAACTACAACAATGGACTCTAGCATAAGAACACTTGTGACGTTGATGCCGAGGCAGCAAAGCATTTTGCGCTGTGTATGGTCGCATGTAGATGGCACTGGTTTTGATGGCAGCTAACAACAAGACTATCGGATGACATAACTTTCACCTGTTCACATGGTGGTAAGTAGTTGGTTTAGGACCAAGGCACAGATTTCTTTATTTAGTACTTCTTTCCACATTCCCAAGAGCCTCCTTCTGCTTTATCATTATTATTTTTACTCAAAAAAGAATAAAAACAACTCTTCCTTTCTCAATGTTCTTTTCAATCATTCTGCAGCCCTTTCTCGATGATTTTTTTTTTAACCAGACAGAATGGAAAAAATCTGACATCGATAATTCACACTCAAGAGTTTTGCATTAAATTTTTCCTTTCTTTATTTGTGTTGGGGAGTGTGTGACAGTGGTTCAGGGGCCTTTTTTTTCTTTTCAGACTTCACAGGAAACATTTCTCACGCAGTATCACCATTTTATTTTTCACAGCAGTAGAAGTTCTGGAATGACAAATACTCTGTTTGGCTTGGTTTACTTCCAAAGAAATGCTTTATTTCATGAGCATTCAATTTCCAACAAATGAAATCAGACTTCTTAATCTGTGGCAGAATGGTAAAATACTCCTAAATTAAGTGCTAATGCAAATCCATTAATTTAGTCACCTTTTCAAAAATATAAACTGATAAAACAACTGTTAAGTAACCAGAAATTGTTTATTCAGGATGTCACTTTATTCATTCAATAGAAATAAGAGTCCACTGTTCTATTACAACACTGTTACACTCTTGTGGGTAATAAAAGATTCCTTTGGGGCACAGATTCAAAAGAGTTTATTGTCTGGTCAGAAATATTTTACTCACAGTTAGTTTTAGATACCAGGGCATGGTGAAATTCCAAAGTAAAGCCTCAGAGAAAATAAAACAAACAAGCAAAGAAAGAAAAAAAATACTCAAGCTTTCAACGTCCCTAAAAATTCAGTCTGCTTGGAAGAATTATTGAGTATCTTCCTAGACTCTTCCTCTAATGTGGATTATCAGTGATCCCTGTGTGTTTCTGAGATTTTAACTGTTTACAGGAACAGAAAGTCCAGCCTTTCTCCCATGGGTGCCTGATGGGTCAGAACTGCCAACCACGAAGATTGCAGCCCACCATGTAACCACTACACAACCACGGTGCCTATCTTCCTAGACTAGTGAAAAGTAAAGGGTCACCCCGGTTTTAGAGGGATACTTCAAACTTCTTAATGTTTGCAGACTCAATAAAATTTCATTAACCTACTGTGCTCCAAACATTTTTAGGAATTGGCTTTCCTACATGATGATCCTGATGATTGCTGGGAAAAGACGTCATATTTGTAAAATGGGTCAAGAAATATGAAGAGAATTCTCAAGTTAGATGACACAATAGCCACAACATTGAATTCAAATCAATGATTATGAAGATGGCACAGAACGAGTCAGAAATTCACTCTGTTATACATAAATTTACCATGAGTTAATGGTTCTAATGACTAGCAGTATCTTCTAAAGGCTATTTAAAAGATTGGGTATAAGTAACTCAAATATACTCTTCTCTGCTCAAAATGCACATGCATGTAGTATCATTTCATCTTTTCCCATGTGACAAATGTGTCCTTCAAGATAAGACCCCATTTCTCTTGAACAGTAACATTTTGAGCCAGAATCAAATCATCTATCTGAAGTAGAGTTACCCAATATTGTACTAAATTTGCTTCTGACTAAATTAGTTGATGTTATCATAAAAATATTTTCACACAATGTTCTTTCTTTCTCTCATTCCCCACAGGGCTTTTTAAATGTCTCAGACAATGCCAATTATGTGAAACTACTGTGATACTCTTTATTATAAAACCAACTGCTCTGCAGCATTTACTGTTTCAAAGTATTATTAATTGCAAAAGCAAAATTTGGGGGGTAATCTGGAAAATAAAAGTGAACACTTTTAACAAGTAAAAATGGGCTAAAATTGAGCAGGTAACAGCGATGTTTCAGCACATGATAATGATTCCTATCCATTTTCTAATTTGGGATGCTGGTCTAATAGCATTCACTGGTTCCTGGCAGAAAATATTTTAAATGGGAGAAGTTTCAATGAGTTTTCTGAGTACATAGACTGTGATATGTGTCACTGTACTTAGCAGTGTTTTCCATATACTATATAAGAGTATAAAAGTAAGGGTAACAAACCGTAGAAAACATTGTGCTCTTCAATTCACACCATATTAGAGCAACAAATTTGAAATCTTAAGAGACAAAACTGTATTTCTTTGCAGTGTTCTTTGAGTTGGGAAAAACAAAAGAAGTCTTAAGGGGTAGGGACAGACAGGGAAGATGGAGTAATGTTTTCCAACAAAATTCTTGTTGGAAAATCCTTTGCTACATGCAAGAAATGAATAAGTGTATGATAAAAGAAAATCCCTTGGTCCAACTTTACTGGCCTTTTTTTTATCAATGCAGTTTCCGTTTTCTGTAAGCTTCTTCATAATAAGCCTCTATGAAGACTACTCATTTGGGAATTAAAAAATTGCTTTAACTTTTAGAATTGGATTTTCTGCTTTGAGTTTATGTAGACCAGGTGATCATCTTGGTGATCATCTTGCTTTTGTTTTATCTTATTTCATTTCATTTTGCTTTGTTTTTTCAAAGTATCCTAACAAAGCTAAGTGTATTGTTGGGAAAACTCATCTTCAGCCATAGAAACATAGAGACATGAGACATGTTTAAGCTAATTTTCTTTGGAATATGAACTAGAGTAGTGCCACAATATTTTCTCTTTTTTTGGCATCACTGCCCTCTGGTGGTGGGAGTAGGAGGCCCAGCCTTTGCTCCTGTGGAGCTGCTGCTGGAATTGGACCTCCATCCCAGCGGGCCGCAGTACCGCGCACAACCACTACGCCACCAGGGCTCAGCCCACAATATTTTCTCTTACTGATCCACATACAAGCGGACATCAGAATTTGGTGGGAAAAATTCTATTATTTTTAATCCATTTTCTCAAAAATCTTTTCTTCACTTTTTATTCTTGCTTCTAAATGTTTGGGGGGAATTATGTGAAGCTTTAGACAACAGGTCATAATTTTGCATGTAACTCATCCCCTCCATATGCCACTACTTATCCCACTTCTCTGTGTCCATTCTTTCTACTTTTCAATCACTCTGAAAATTATCCTTGGGAAAGTGCCACCTTTTATACTAAATGATTAATATTCTGATGTGAGTTAAGTTTAGATCCAGACATAACAAATAAGAGCTATAGCCTGGGGAGTGGCACCATCTCTATCCTACCAGTAACTGTTCTCTTTTATGACCTTGAGTTCTATTCCATATTTTTCCCACTCTATCCAGAACCTTCAATTGTGATATTTTTTAGAGAAGTTGGTAATGGTAGCTGGACACCATCTAGTTCTTCTGATCTCAAGGTGAAGGGGACTGATGTTTGTATGGTTCATTAGTCCTGTGAACTTGTTTTTCCCTGCATCTTTGAGCTTGATCCCCCTTCTTTCTTCCAGACTGGGAGAAATCAGTGGTTGCTCCTTATATAGAGACTTATCCACTTTTAAGGCGTCAATAGCTACTCGGATTGTATGTATAATGGCATTTGGTTCTGTTGCTTTTAACTCTTGCAAAACACGAAGTGGAAATCACTGCATCTAGCATTTATTCCTAACTCCTCTCTTTTTGTGTATAGCTTCCCCTTAAGCCAAGTGAAAACTTGCATACCTCTAGCCCATGACTTTTCCTCATACAAAGCTTAAAGCCACCACTTATATGGACACCAATAAATATTTTAAAACATTTTGTGCCACTGAAAAAGAAGAAGAAAAATTAAAATAATGGAGTTGATTCTTGCTGAAAGCAACCATAAAGCACAAGATCGATGTGCCTCTGTGAGATTCCAAGACTGAAACTCTTTAGAACAATAGAAAGCCTCTTCTTTCTCAAGCAGAGCAGCTGATGGTTTCAAACTGCTGACCTTGTAGTTAGCAGACCACTTCTTAACCATTATGCAACCAGCGCTCTTTGAGAGAGAAGAATCACTAAGTTGAAGTCAATAATTTTATTCCTTGCCTGGTTGATCAGTGCCATCGAAAACCCTCTGTGAAACGGAGCCTTCCTCACAATCGCGGAACCCTCCATGAATCAAACTTTCCTCTCTTTATCAAGCTGGTGTTGATGGGTCCATTTGTAAAGATTTTTGTTTTCTTTATATTAAATTTCAATCCACAATAGAAACTAAAATTTTTATTCTAATCAGTAAGGGCTACAAGGCTTCCTCATTTTCAGAAAGCAAGACTGGGTCATCCGCACATCACAGATTGTTAAAAAGTCTTCATCCCATGCTAGTGAAAGAGATTTAAGGAACACTTTTCTCTATTATCCATTCTTCATATTAAATGAAGTTGATCAGACATTTCTTAGAATGTTTGAAGTATAAATCTAGGGAAATTGAAAATTGTCAAAGATGAAGGAAAACATATAAAGATTGATATCCCAATAATCAGTAAGCTGAAATGAACTGGTATTGGCCATTTTGAACCAGGTAGTCATGTTTTACTAAGCTGGGAATGGCAGATTCAAGAGGAATGGCTTTGAATTCAGCTTCAAAAAGGACTACAGCATCTATCTTGAAGTACAACATTGTCTGTGATACGGTAATATCCACTGGTAGGATTCAAATGAATTAAACAATCTATCCTAATTAGCTACCCTAATGAGCATTTTAAATATAACAAATGATATACCAAGAGGTAGATTATTATTTCTTACTGTCAGAGAAAATGAAGAGATACACAAGATAGATCATGTGAAAAAGAGTTTTAAAATAGTAAAAGAAGTATTGAATAAGTGTTAATAAATAATTTATTAAAATGCTGTTAAATGAAGTATTAAATAATTTAGAATATTAAATATCTGACAATAAAACTGCTATCTAAGATATTTCCATGTTAGTTATGTGGTGGTTACATAACCTGTTGTTAATTTGAGACTTAAGAATGAAGGGTTAGCGTTTGGCCTGTCAATCAGGTCGCAGCTT
>PVJH01045572.1:0-12298 GCA_004026705.1 Nesogale talazaci
TTGATATTGTTCTATAATGTATGCACCCCGTCGGGTCACCTTTCTTTGAAATGAGCACAGATGTGAATCACTTCCAGTATGTTGGTGAGGTAAGTGTCCTTCAAATTTCTTGGCATCGACGATTGAGTGCTCCCCCCCATTGCATCAAGAGCTTATGGAAACGTCTCCGTTGGCGCTCTGCCAATTCCTAGAGCCTTCCCTTTCACAACTGCCCTCCAGGCCGTGTGGAATTGTTTCTTCAGGACCACACCGCTTCTTACTCACATGCTGCCTCTTGAAATGGTTCAATGTTGACCAGTTCCTGCTGATACAGCGACCGCACATTCCTTTCACCTTCTGTTGGTGCCCCTGCAGCATTCAATGGTTTGTTAAGAATCTGCCAAGGTTGCCACTCAAGGCTTGAATTTTTTCTTCAGTTCTTTCAGCAATACACTGAACGGGTAAGTACCTGTGTTCAAATATCTTCTGTCCAACCTGTGTATATAGTGAGTCTACTTACACTCTTCTCCCAACTGTGTTTCATGACAGTTTCAAGTACGTATAAGGTGTGACTCCAGGATCCCTTTCTATCTTCATGAAAACTGATGTAACACATTGGGCAGTGAAATATGAGCACACAATGATAATGCAGGAATGTGGGTTTTGTTCCACTGTTGGGCTCCTCCTCTAGGCTGTGGGTCAACACCCTTCTCTCCTACAGAGGGTCAATAGGGTTCCCCACTGCGCAGTAAAGAGGTCTCTACCACCTCTGCTGTTGTAGCTTGGGAGCGGCAGACACAGTAGAGCAAGCAGTTGACCAACTAACCTTTGTACTGACAGAATTGTATTGGCAAAGACAGGCCTGGTGTGGCCAGTGCACCATTGTTTGCAGACCCATCTTCCAGAAGAATCCATTGTTGTTGTTCTTGTTGTTGTTGTTAGGGACCCTTGAGTCAGTCGTGATCCACAGAGACCCTATGCCCAACAGAACAACATATCTCACAGTCTTTCTCATGCCTGAGCCCATTGTCACAGCCTCCATGCCCATTCACCGCCCTGAGAGCCTTCCTTTTTATCTCCCGTGATGCCCTTCTCCGGGGACTAGTTTCTCCCACCAATATGCCCAAAGTTGGTAAGATTTCGTTCTCTCCTTCCTTCTCAGGAACTCTCTGGCCTTCCCTCTTCCAACACAGGTCTGTTGGTCCTTTAAGCGGTCCATGACACCTCGACCGCCTTCTCCAGCTCCACAATACAGAGGTTCTTCTTCAGTCTTTTTTATTCATTGTCCGACTTTCAGATACATCTAAGGCACGGTGCTCACAGTTTCTCAGCATGCAAGCTACTTAGAAAACAATGAAGTCAAAGTGATATACCAACTACAAAAATGCAAAATATATATTTGTTTTTATTTATTACATTTAATCATAAATGCATTGAGCATTCTTTATATGTACAATGTATGTGTATGTACCTTGCATAACCTCATGAGTCCGTATTGTACGGCACAACACAATTAAGTCTGTATGGTTTGAGTCATTGCTTGAGTCTGCTCTGAGGGCTTACATGAAATGGAACGAGCCAGGGCGGCAGAGTCCAGACAGTAGCTGCTGACAGCCAGCCTCAAGCACACTTCCAAATGATCCTCAGTCAGGGAGGAACAGTACTTGGCCTTCATGATCTTTATGAGGAAAAAGGCTGGCTCACATCACTAAGGAGAGTGGAGGTAGCACATTTTCTCATGTGTGGGTGCTTTACCTCTGTGAGTAAGTTCCACAACTGTTCACGTGCTCTGGACTTCAGCTGAATATCCACTTGTAGTGGCAAAATCCCCCATTCTGAATGAAAGTGATATGTTTTTGTCTTCTTACCTGGTCCAGCTCCCCCAGTCATTTTAATACTATTTCTTATGCTTAAGGGAAAAAAAAACAGGCTTAAAAAAAGAAAGAAAAAAAACAAGGCTGACAAATTGGTGATCACTTGGCTTGTCAGTTTTGCTGCACTTAGCACAGTTGTTTGTGCATGCATTTGACACCTAAGATTGTGTCTGATTGGCTGGGCTGTATATCAATTAAGTGATGGAATTGAGGTTAGGCTTACATCTATTGATCTACCCACATTGCGTTTGTGATCGACTAGCAGATCACAAATGAAGTGTTCAGCACCCCTGATGTAAGGTAATTGAAAATGCCAAGCCTTGGATCAGGTGTACCACCTATCCTCTAAGTAGTATCCTATCTTTTAAAATCTGATGCAATGCATCTTTTGATTTCTTGATGACTGTTTCCATGAGCATTGCTTGGGGGTCTAAGCAGGATGAAATCCTTGACAACTTCACCCTTTTCTCCACTTCTCATGATGTTCCTATTAAATCAGTGATGAGAACTTTGGTCTCCTCTACCTTGAGTTGTAAGCCATATGGAAGGTTACAATCCTTCATCTTCACCAGCAGGTGTTCCTGAAACCCTCCTCACCTTCAGCAAGCAAGGTTGTGTCCTCTACAAATCACCAGTTGTGAATAATCTGTCTTCCCATCCTGATACCACGTTCTTCTTATGATCCAGCTTCTCTGGGGATTTGCTCGGCATACAGGTAGAACAAGGATGGTGAGAGAAAACAAGCCTGATGCACTTCTTTCCTGATTTCAAACCACTCAGTAGATCCTTGTTCTGTTTGCACAACTGCTTCTTAATCCATGTACCATTTGTGCACGAGCACAGCCAAGTTTGCTGGTATTCCCATTCTTCTCAAGGTGCATTATGGTCCATAAAGTCAAATGCTTTGGCATAGCCAATAAAGCACGTAACATCTTTCTGGTATATTCTGCTTCAAGCCAAGATCCATCTGACATCAGCAATGATATCTCTTGTTCCACATTCTCTTCTGAATCCTGCGTGGGTCTCTGCCATTTCCCTGTCAGTGTACTTTTGCAACCACTGTTGAATGATTTCCAAGAAAATTTTGCTTGCATGTAATATCAATGGTATTGTTCTAGCGTGTGAGCATTCTGTTGAATCACCTTTCTTTGATATAGGGTACAAATATGGATCCCTTTCATCAGTTGGCCAACCAGCTGTCTTCCAAATTTCTTGGCATAGACAAGGGAGTGCTTTCAGCGCTTCGTCAGCTTGTTGCGAGGTTTCAGTCAGGAGGACATCAATTCCTAGGGTCTTGTTTGTGGCCAATGATTTCAGTGCAGCTTAAACTTCTTCCTTCAGTATCATTGGTTCTTGACCATATGCTACCTCCTGAAAGAGTAGAATGCTGAGTACTTCTTTTGGATACGGTGACTGTATGCCTTCCATCTTGTCTGGATGCTTCCTCCACCATTGGATGTTTTCCCCATAGACTCTTTCAAGATCGCACCTCAAAGCTTGAATTTTTTTTCTTGAGTTCTCTCAACTTCACATACACCGAGCATGTATTTCCCTTTGCGTTTTCCAATTCTAGGTCTTCACACACTTCCTGGCAGCATTTAGCTTCATCTTCTCAAGACTCTGGAGCTTGTCCTTCATTGTAGAGTAGCAAAAGTCAAGGGAAGAAAGGATGAAGTCAAGGAGCTGAGTAGAAGAGTCCCTTCGTCTTCTGTGCTTTGTTCATGTTAGCACTGCTGAACACGGCTGTCAATAGTTCCAGGATGAAGGAAGTTTCTGGGGTTGCACTAAAGAAATAAGGGTACATGATCTAGTGATCAGAAGTTACAGCAACGTGGGGCTCACCATCCTAGAGGAAGCGGGATTCCCCCTCAGTGGGCCACAGCTGCTTACTTGAGCCATGACCTAGAGCTTCAAACACCCTGGTGGAGCCACCATGTCCACTCAGGCATCTCCTGCCCTGGTGGGAATGGGTCTCCCATTGGGGTTTTGCATATCAGAGGACAGAGTAGTGAATCTGCTGGTGGGGTTAGACTGTTGTGACCTACTGGTTAATGGTCAGACTTAGCCACAGGGGCCAGGGGGTGCTCCCTCCTAGAGCAGGCGGGGGGGAATGCCCCATTGATGGAAAGGTTACGTGCTCCACGAGAAGATGATCTGCTTCTGAAGGCCGCAGCTCAGAGAACCCTCTGGGGCACCTCTACTCTGCCCGTCCACGGGGCCGCCTCACATTGCAACATGGCACCATGGCCCCTGGCTCTGTGGGTTTTGAGCATGAACAATAGTGCGGTCATCACTCCACGCTTCCCCCATCACCAGGGAAGCACCTCGTGGGTGAAAGTCCAGCTGGATCCCACTGTCCCTGGGTTCCTATCTCCACCCCGACAATGGGCACTGGCACCACATAAGCATCTGCCCTGCTCCTCTCTGTGCCTTTGTGTTCCGGACGTGAGATACCCGGGTGAGGAAGAATGGACGAGCCCCGGTAGAAACGTGACAGGGTCATCCTCCATGCCACGAACAAGCAGCTCTGCCACTGGGGCCTGGGAGAGACTGGCAGGAAGAGGCAAGCAGCCTCATCTCCAGAGAACACACGGCATCTTCCTCTGCAAGGGCAGGAGGTGCTTGGAATTCAGAACTGATTCAGCAGAACTCTGTTAGAAAGTGATTAGTTATTCAGACCAAGCGGTGTTTATTTTCCAGCTTCCTAGAAACTTAAAGTAAGATTTTTTTTGACAAGTACAAAAATATGCTCCGCACTTGACTTCCAAGGAGGCAAAATATCAGCTTGAAAGGAGTGATTTGTTTGTACAACCCAGAGGGGAGGTGGAGAGAGGAGATACTGGGGAGACAAAGCGATGCGGCTGGCTTTGAAGAGTTCCCCAGTTCTGGGTGGTTTAACCAACACCAAGGAAGAGAGGAAAAAGAAGGGAGGGGGAAGGGAAGGGAAGTGAGGAAGGAAGGAAGGGACAGAGGGAGGGAGGGAGGATAGAAGGAGGGAAGGAGGGAAGGAAAGAAAGAGGGAGAAAATGCAACAGATGACCCCTTACAAAGTTGCTTTGATGTCGCAGGGCTGGAACACAGCCGAGCCCAGACCTGGCTCCCCCTGGACTCAGTCATCACGGGGAATTCATTGCCTAGAAAGTCTGCGCCTCTAAAATTAGAAGCAGGCTCAGGAGGCATTTTGAGGCAGTGTGGATAATTGTCAAGAAAGTGAAATTACTTAAAATTAATTGACTTCAGAAACTTTCCATCAACGCGTCCCTCTGATTTCTCATTGGGAGAGGGCTGTGCGGGGCGGCCGGCTTCTCCCATGGCTGGTGGTGGCACTGTGGTCTGAGTGCACGGCTGCTCACCTACTGGGGCCCACCAGCTGCTCCACAGGGTCCATCAGGATGTGCAAGTCGGTGGACCCCAACTCATGGTGACCCCATGGCGTGAGGCCCATGTCCCCCCACGACAGTTGGTAACTGACCAGATGAAATGGTGACCAGCACCAGGTTTTCTTCGGCTGCTTGGTGGGAAGAGCTCCCTGAGCCTTTCCTCTGAGCCATCTTAGTCTGGACGCCCCACTGAGGCTCCATGAAAGATGGCAGTGGCTGCCTGGGGAGGCAATGCCAGGAACTGAACTGGGGGCTCCTTAGTGGAAGGCAGAGTCTTGGCTCTGACCCAGCTCGGAACCCGCAGCAGTCACATCCCTCCTGGCGGGCAGCGACTGCCCAGAGGGATGGGAGCCCAGCCTGGCCAGGCGGGAGGTTTCCCGAGAGAAGCCGTGCTGACTCTCCATTCCACACGTGGTCGCCGGGAAAGGCCCAGCTGGAGGTCCGTGTCCACTCAGACAGAGCCAGGATCTGTGGGATCTGGGGTTCCAGGGTGTGTTTCTTCATGGGACAGTGTTTGGGGTAACGGCTGGGGTTCCACACAACAGCCCACACACATTTGGGTTCCTGGCATGGACCCCAGCCCCTGTGTGTTACAGCACTCCCCATGCCCGGCCTCCTTCTACCCCACCCCTTCCAGTCTTGTGGGTGGTGTGTTCTAAGGAGTGTGCACTGCACCTTGGGGCTGTTCCCCTCACAGACTGCTTGTTCCACGGGACTCTCAATGGATGGGTGGGGCTGCTTTTCAAGGGCTTTTCACCCTTGGCCCCACTCCCCAGCCTTGCAGCTTTTTAAAGAAGAGTTAAAAGCAAAAACAGTCCACTGTCAGCCAGAGCCCAGACTTCAGGGACCGCGGGCATTCTAACACATCCAGGGACCGGACGTTGGACTCGCCGCCCAACAAGGTCAAGAGTGCATCGAAAATGCACACGCCACATTGGGAGCCGGTGAATAATTCAGCAAACACTCGGTTCCATGCGGGTGTCGTGCTAAGTGAGCGCTGTGCCCCTAGCCGGACACAGCACAAGGGTGGGCTCTGACAAACACAAGTCCTGTGCTCTCTCACAGCTCTGGAAGCTGGGATTCAGAGCACCAGCCCTGAGCTAAGACTTTCTTTCGCTGTGAGCTCCCAGGACGGTCCTTGTCTCCTTCAACGTCCATGAGCTCGGTGTCCCCTGGAGACCCCTTGAGTCTTGGTATCAATCTTCTCCTGGGTCTAGGGGGCTCCCAGCACAGGAACCCTGGGCCCACAGATCATACTCCACGTACGCCATACCATGCTCTTTCGTCTTGGATGTGGGATCATTCCCTGGTACCCACATGACATCCTTGCAGACTTGCCAAGCTGGGAGGCTCACGGCCCAGCCAGCTGACATGTTTCTGGGGACCCCGATCTGACCCATGACGCTGAGGGATGAGTATTCAGACAGACACGCTCCGCTCTCTCATTAGCCCCACATGTGTTTATCAGCCAGGTTGGCACAATAAACCGTAACCATCTCACAGACCAAGAGTTGGCTGGGGTGGGGGTTCTGTGCAGAGAAGAGAATGGGTCCTAGAAGTGAGGAGGGAGGAGAGGGGTCCAGGGAGTTGGAAAGAAGGATACCCACCCCTGCCTCCCGGTGCCAAACAGCTCAACTCAAGGGTGCACTACAGCCAGGGCGATGCAAACAGCTATGGGGAGTTCTACTGTCAGAGGGGGACCTATTCCACCACCTCTGCCTCGGGGCCCCTCTCTGCTGGGGGGGGTTCCTGCAGAACGGCTAATGTGTGGGGAACCGAGAGAGAAAGAGAAGCAAGCTGTATCCCCTCACCCAAAGCAGCCCCTGGAAAGCCAGTGCTGAAGCCCCTCCTTCCTTCTCAGCAGGTGGTCTTCCAGAATTGCCTCCACTAACAGGTACAGCCCCCCTTGGGCCCGTGTTCTCTCTCCCCACCGCTGTCCCATCCACCTAGTGGAGGTCAACCTCCAACCCTGGACTCCAATGCTCCGAAATGGAGCAAGAGAGGAGTGAGTCCTCCGGTGCCTGGTCTCTGCCAAGAACAGCTGCCACCCCTGCCATCAGCCTCCCTGTTTAGGTCTTTTCTCCTGGGGCCACTGCGTTAGCCAGGTTGATGAGAGAAACAAACCCAGAGACAGTCATCTATGTATAAAAAAGAGCTCTGTATCAAACAGCAATTATCTACCAAGCAAGTATCCCAGCCCAATCCAGAACAAGTCCATTAGTCTGAGGCTGGTCCACAAATCCACGGCATCAACAGTAGCGGCCAATGATGGCGGGAGTCATGACGGCAAGCAGGGTGCCCTGAGCACAGCGGGCATGCACTAAACCCCAGAGGCAGAATCCCTGCCTGTTTTGTGAGTGCTGCATCCCTCATGTCACAAGTAGTGACGTCTGCACACAGCTTCCTCTTGTCTTGCAAAAATGGGCTTGTCAAAGACTCCATCACAGAATCCTCGTCAAAAGGGCAAGCAGGCTGAAAATTCTATGAGCTCCAGACTTCCTGGAGCTGACGATGGATGAACTGCTAAAACTATTATTGCCCGGAGATCGCCTTCAAACCCTAAACAAAAGTATCTATACCAAGGCCAAGACGAAACGGTAAAGGCACAGGGAAGCTACATGAATGCATAGAGAACCACCAGAAAGGAAGTCACGAGGATGTTTGCACATGTGACGCCTGTGGCCAATGGCCCTCCTTGAAACTATGACCCGCCGTCACCCGTCAACCTGGACTTGCCCCGGAGGATCGATGTTCAGACTTAGACAAGTCTATCCGGAGAAGAGCAGCACTCCTTAGAACCATCACCTATTAGAGTTCATGGCAGCATGAGCCTAAGGTCAAAGTTCAGAGGAGTGAGGCAAGAAGGAGGGGTGACAACAGGAAACAGAAAGTGGGATACGCAGTGTCACATGGCGGGGGTGCACTCAAGGAGGTGACACAAAATGCATATGAATTGTTCGATGGAAAACGGATCTGCTCTGTAAGCTTTCACCCGATTCAGTCAAAAGCTTAATTTTTCTTTTCTTAAAGAGCATAAGCAGTATCACTGAACAACTTGTCTAGAGGGTCTAGAATGGGAGCCTCAACTACGTAGGCCTCCACTCCAAACACGATGAAATGCTACTGGAAAGAATAAACAATTACGGCCACCCAAAAAACCGCTCTGTGCTTAGAAATCAGGTCCCTACTTGCTCTGTTGTCTTTTTAAAAAAATTTTTCTCACTCTGTTTTGAAGGTAAAACTAGCTGCTCTCACAGATGAATTTCAAAGCGTGTGCTCACTCACTCAAGCAGGACAGATGTTTCTTTCTCACTCAAACTCCAAAGACCATACTTCTGAGAAGGGACTGACTCTGCTCCACTAGATAACTCAGGGATCTAGGCCCCTCCCACTGCACAGTTCTCCTACTCTGTAGACCCTCCCACCTGTGGCTCCTCCCACAAGGTGACTCCTCCCATCCTGTGCCCCTCCCACCTCCTGGCTCCTCCCCCCAGCTGCTGCTCCCTGGCTTTCCTGCAGAATGAGGGGCAGTATGGCTGGTATACTCCAAGCAGAAGTTTTTCTCTCAGCTCTCCCCACCTTCCCACCGGAGCGCAGCCACCTAGGCAGAGGAAACTGCCTAGAGGCTTGGAATGGGCCCTCACGCAGGGAGGACAGGACAAGGGTTTTCAGAGGAGTCGGGATACTTCTTCCCAGAATCCAAGCAGAGTGACTTCCTTGAAGAATCCTCGCCATCTACATGGGAGACTCAGGTTCCGGTCTCACCCAGGGCCTCTCACTCCCAGCACCGCCTGCTCTCAGTGGAGCCCGGGATGCTGCTGTGATCTGGGCAGGTTTCAACGGAGCTTCTGGATAAAGACGGGCTCAGAAGCAAGGTCAGTGTTGACTTCCAGCCCTGCAGGTCACCGATAGTGGGAAGCCACCAGACGTGGGGTCAGACAGATCAAGCCACAGGCACCGGGACACTGGGGCTGGAGGCGAGCAGATACCTACCTCGGACACCTGATCACCCACAGGATTATGTCTGAGGTCGTAATTTGACACTAAATAATAAAGAGTGACTGTGCTTAATGTGGCGTCTCGCTTGAGCGTGCGATTTCCCCACGTTGATTCATCCGTTTGATCATCAGAGCGTATTCGTTTAGCAAGTTCGTGTTCAATTGAGGTAATGAAGGCAACGTCAGACGCTCTGGGTGAATGCTAATCGCTCTTCAGACTGGTTCATTTTCCAGAGGCTTCCTTGGGAGGCGGCCCCATCCCGAGCCCTGAGGAGGGAGCACTTCAAAGGCTGAGACAGCTGTGATCTGGGTTGCTAATGAACTATTCCTGGAACATGTATTTTGGGATGCTGGGAGCTGATGAACACATTTTATTTTATTTTATTTTTTTATTGCTAAAAATGCTTAACTCTTCATGCAAGTCCGTGTGGGCTACATCTGGATTTAGTTCTAAACATGGATTCAGGTAAAGGACTTTAACAGCTCCTCCAGCATTGGCTGTGGCTTACAGAGGTCTTACAAGAACGCAGAAAGGGGCTTCTGAGTGTGTCTGTCAGCCACAGCACGTTCTGAGTCTGGGTTTTCACGGAGGAGGCTCCCTGTCTCCTGGGTTCATCTGGAGCATCCTGGGAATAACATTCCTTTCCCCTGAGGGCACTGCCCTTCTGAGGTCACATCCACGTCCACGTCTTTGTGTGTGTGCTTTGCCCAGCCGTGGCTGCTCTCTAAGGCTCCCTGGTGGCACAGTGGCTGCCCCCGGCTGCTAACTCGGGGTTTGGTGGTCCCATCCCACCAGCCTCTCTGCAGGAGAAAGACGAAGCCATCTGCTTCAAGAAAGACCCACAGCCCTGGACACACAGTGGCCAGTTGGTCCTGCCCTGTCCTGCAGGCGCAGGGTGGCTGGGAGTCAGAATCCAAGCCCCGCTTGTGAGTCTCCCTGTGGTTTGGGCTGTCATCACAAGCGGAGACGCCGAAGCCTTGGAGGAATGCTGTCCACTCTCACAGACGGTCTCTTCAAGGAGGGCTCGCGGGGCAGCACTGAGGGGGCCCACTCACAGGATGGGAGTTGGAGGTCACCCAGAGGCACCTTAGAAGAGAGGGCCCTCCAAAAGGTGGCAGCCACTGACCACCCCCTCAGAGGGCAACTCTATCATGAGGTGCACATGGACAGGGGATCTGGGGGTCGGGGTGCATCCCAGAATGCCAATGAGATGGGCAACTTGGAATACCAGGGATTTCAGGAAGCCTATTCACAGACGATGGCCGGCCATCTCACCCTTTACAATCGCTAACTGTGGTGACAGCTGTAAAGGTCCCTATTAAATGAGTGAAACAAAGGCTGAGCGATGCACCCCATTAAATCCGCACGACGCCATCACCATCTAGTTAAGGGCCTCGGGTGGCCTCAGATGGTCCAGGGGCACAGGTGAACCGGGTTTTACTCTCGGCAATACAGGAAGCTATCCACAGAACAGAAGGGTCCCAGCTCAGGGCCTTGTGCCCCAGACTGCTCCCCCAGGGGACTACACCATGACGACCCAACCTTGAAGTGTGGAAAACCTGTCCACTGAGCCAGGCAGTCCAGCTGGAATGGGGGCGAAAACCCGGCTGGTGACCTCGGCTCTGAAGGCCGCGGTCCTGAGAGAGGGCACGAGGTTTGTTGAGTAGGCAGACCCGTAGACTCCCCTGTCAATGGCCCCCAGCTGACTGTCTTCCCATGATCTTTCTCTGGGATCCTTTGGTTTCCTCTCCTGAGTTGAAACGTCTTGCTTCCGCCACCATTTTCTCAGTGTCATCAGATAGGAAGTGCCCCAGTCATTACAATACAATCCGGGGGCCTTGCGTCAGTGCCAAGAGTCAAAGGTCAGCTGTTCTTTCTCAACGTTTTAGTTGCTCCCCCCCCACCACCCCCACCCTCCCATGAAGAAATGCCCCACTTGGCATCTGTTCTCTTCGTGGGCCTTCAAAGAATTCTGGGAACTCAACGCTAGAGAAAATTCTCGGGCAAATTCCTTGACCATTCGATTCTCTCCACATGTCCACACACTTTTTGACCTGCTTGAACCTGGTCGTTGCTTTTAGGTTATGACTGAGACTTCCCGGGGAAGAAGTCACTTGTTGGGCTACGAACCCCAAGGTCAGCAATTTGAAACCCCCCACTGCTCCTCCTGGGAGAAAGAGGAAGCTTTTGGCTCCAGCACCGAGCTGCAGTCTGGGAGACCCACGGGGCAGTTCTCCTCCATCTGTGGGGTTTCTCTGAGCCAGGGCCAACCCCATGGTGGTGAATTTGATGGTGGTGGTGGTGTTTGGAAGAAGTCGTGGAACAGCATTTGCCGAGGGCTTGTCTGCTCACCGAAAGGTCAGTAGTTGAAGCCCATCAGCTGCCCTTCCGGAGAAAAGACCCATCCTTCTGTCCCCACGAGGATCCCGCTTGCTGTTCCTGAATTGCTCAAGTGTGGAGACCCTGCCGTCTATCCCGCGGGGTGACTGGAGGGGGAGTGTCCAGCGAGGGCACAGTCATAACCGCGCATTGTGAGGAGACCCTCTCGATGCGTCTGTCCCCCTCCCCACTCACGGGGACCCTGTGACAACTGTAACAAACTACCATCCTGCCCCGCCCAGCTCCGCCCTGTGCTGTCCTCACAAAGGCAGGCGTGTCTGAGTCCAGAGAAGAGACAGGCGCCCATCCCAGGGTGTCCACAAACTTCCCATTTGTAGCACAGACAAAAACAAAGGCACAATCCAGCAAGGTGAAACAACACGGGCGTGGGGTGGGGGGATCCACACGAGGCTGTAATTCATGCTCTCATTTGGTTCGTCCTCATCTGTGTCTGCACATTCCATGGGTTTTGTTGTGGCCATAAAGGAAAATCTTTTCCCCATTACACTTTCCGGCAAAACAAAAGAAGAGTTCTGCATATCAGCTAAGAGAAAACCACATTATTCTTATTTTCAGACAACGTAATCATTTTTAGGAAAACCCAAGAGAATGTACTAAAACACATCATTAAAAAACAATAAGACAATTAAGGAATGTAGATAATATACACAAAATTAAAAAAAAAAA
>PVJH01045573.1:0-12302 GCA_004026705.1 Nesogale talazaci
ATCAGTCAATACATCATTTGTATCAAGTACATTTGTACACATGTTGCCATATTCACTTTCAAATATTTTCTACTTGAGCCCTTGGTATAAGCATCTCCTTCCCCTTCCTCTTTTTTTTAAATGAATCATTTTATTGGGGGCCCATATAACTCCCATCACGATCCATACCTACATCAATTGTCTGCAGGTCACATGTGCACACTGGTTGCCATCATCACTCTCAAAACTTCCTCCCTCCACTTAGGCCCCCAGTGCCAGCTCCCCATATTTCCCCTCCCCACCTCCTCCCCCATGAACCCTTAATAATTTACAAATTATTATTACTTTTTCATATCGTACACTATCCAATGTGTCCCTTCACTCACTTCCCTATTGTCCTTGCCCCAGAGAGGAAGTTATATGTAGATCCCTGAAATTGGTTCCCCCTTTCTATTTCACCCTCCCTCCACCCTCCCAGCATCACCACTCCCACTAGTCCTGAGGGATCATCTATCCTAAATTCTGTATATTTCTGACTCCAGTGTACATCCCCTGGTCTAGGTGGACTTGTCTGGTAGAATTGCGATCATGACAGTGGGTGAGAGGGAAGCATTTGAGAACTAGAGGAAAGGTGCATATTTTCTTGTACCTTGACTGGATCATCTCCTCCCTGCGACCCCTCTGTAAGAGGATGTCACTTCACCTGTTGATGAGCTTTGGGTCCCCAAGCTGTACTCCCCCTCATTTACTAACATAAAGGTTTTTTGTCTTGTTTTTTTTTTTCAAGTGTTGGTGTGAAGTTGGGGCAGGGTGGCCAGATTCCAGGGAGTCTAGAGCAGACATTGCGGGGTTCAGTCTGAACTCTGGGTTTCCGGACAGGAAGCCTTACCTTGTACAGAACCTGCCAGTCACTGACTTTGGTGTGGGACAACTTCATGCGTTTCAGAATCAGCTGCGGTCAGACAAGAGGACAGCTGCTGTTTTCCCGGCACACACACCCCCCCCCCCACCACCCGCCCGAGCTCCCTGCAAGAAGCGCAGGTCCACTATCAAGCCTGGACCACCTTCCCCAGCCCTGCCCTGCCCACCCCCACCCCCACCCTCGGCCCTGGGCATGAAGGCTTCCTGCTCACAGGCACGTTCTTGATGTGACCCAGCAGCCGATGCAGTATCTGAGCCATGTCCAGATTCTGAGGGAGCAGGAAAAACTGAATGACGTCTAGCCGGGAACTGAGTTCCTCCAGATCTTGAGTTGGGCGTGTGAACCATAGCCTGGAAGGGAATGGGAGTAAAAAAAAAAAAAAAATCATGATTGTGCTTGTTGTTATCTGGATCTCAGTTTGCCAATGTGTGTGTCTGGAGGTCCTGAGAATTTCAGTAGTCTGCATGAAAGGAGGCCTGGGGACTATGTGCTGGGCTACAAGGAGAAAAGTCGAAACCACCAGTCAGTCGCTCCTTAGGAGAAAAGATGAGGCTTGCACTTGTGTCAAATTCAGTGCCACTGGCCCAAAAGGCTGCTACAGAGACACTGTAACGCACGGACCCTACTCCTCTCTGCTGAGCCTCAGGGATAAATTTTGTTACAGACATGAATAAAAAAAAAATAGGCTGAGCCCTGGTGGTGCGGTGGTTGTGTGCAGGACGGCAGCCCACAGGGTTGGCAGTTCAAATCTAGCAGCAGCTCTCCAGGAGCAAGGCTGGGCTTCCTATTCCCACCAGGGCAGTGATGCCCAAAAAAAGTAATAATAGTAAAATAAATTTTTTTTTAAAGGCTTTCAAAGGCTTAAAGTCTCAGAAACCCCTAAGGACGGTTCTAAAGGCTTGCTATGAGCTGAAGCAATTTGATGGCAGAGAAAGAGAACCTCTTGAGCACAGAGTACCAGAGAAGGCAGGACAGGCCAATCTATGGAAAAGCCCACCGTTACTGAGCGCAATCAAATTCACAGCCACCCTTGAGGACTGGGCAGAACTGCTCCTGACGTGCTCCAAGATTGCACTTCTTTTCGGAAGCAGACCACCGCACCTTTCCCCACTGCTTACCCCCGGGGCCCCCGAGTTTGTGAAAGCCACCCTCATTTTGGAAAGCCTACGAGCCTCTTCTGAAAAAGAAAGCTTGGGGTCTACAGTCACATCACCCTGAACGCGCCCCCTCTTGTCTCAAAACAAAGGTTAGGTGTCTCTGACCGTGGACTGCTAGTGTGTCTCCGTGTCGCTACTGAAAAGCACCAGGAGTGCGCGTGACTGTGGCGGTAGGCTCCTGTCACCGGGGGCAGGAGCACGTGTCATTCCATGTGGCTGCGTGGGGGAGCGTGTCAATATTTGAGATGAAGAGCAGTGTGACGAGGTGTTTCCGTGCCAGCACTCCGACTCTCTCTCTCTCTCTCTCTCTGGCTGAGTAGGAGGGGACGAATCAATATCCGCTCATCTTTTTTAGCTGTGAAATTAGTCTTTTGAGTGTCTTCCTGGGAGAATGCTCCATTGATTCATGTGAAAGAGTGATATGTGGACTCATAATCTTCGTCCTCCGAGGGACAGATATAAGAATGGGGGAGGGAGGCTGACAAGGCTTCAACAGGACTGCTATGGAGGCAACGGATGCAGACATTTGCAACTCTGTGTCAGAAGCATTGCTTAAGGAGTCGGAGATTCAGAAATAGCTCTCTCCTCTGAGCTTGTCCAGTTCTGGGCAGCCCCACCTCTCTGTGGCGACGAAGAGTGAGCATCAGTAAGAGCCTGTGAGCCCCGGGATTTCTCCCCACATTCTTGCCAGGTGCTGTCCTGTGGCTTCTGCCTCGTTGCAAGCCCCGTGTCCACGAGAACGCAGGACCCTCTGGTCCTGCGCCAGCCTCCCAATTGTTGCCAGGCTTCGGCCCACTGTGCCAGCAGGCCCTGTGTGGCTCCATCTCCTCAAGGGTCCTCCTCTTTTCGGCATTCCTTCTTCTTCACTTTTTCTATTTCTACGTCACAGGAAGTCGTTCGGTATTCCACTTGGTTCCAGGGTCCATGGGTAGCGGGACTGGGACCGAAGGCTGGGCACCTCCCACTGGAATCTGCGGCCAGTGAACTCCAGGCTGGAGTGCACCAGGGGAGAGTGAGGCGGGGTCTCAACTGAATTCCAAGGCAGGTTGCCCACCTGTCTGCTTGTGGCCGCAGAGGGTCAGGCCAAGGCAGGGCGGGGCACTCTGTGGATGGACCCTCTGCCCCTGCCGATTCCGACTCACAGCCACACTAGAGGGCAGAAGAGAATTGCTCCTGTGGTCCCCAAGATGACAAATCTTAAGACAGCCTCACCTTTCTCCTGGCTGGTGGGTTTGAGCCACCGACCTTTCCCACTGCTTAGCCCACTGTGCCACCAGGGCTCTCCAGTCTGTGAATAGCTGTCCCCATGTACGATTCACCAAGCTAACTCTCTTGTGAAAACAAAAACCTCGGTGCCTCTGACTCATCAACCGCTAGTGTCGGAAGGCACCTTGGAGATCACCTCACCCACTCCGCCACTGGCTCGGTTGTGACCCCTCGTGGGTTTCCCACGCTATCATCTTTTCAGGAGCAGATGGCCTCATCTTGCTCCCTTGGACGGCTGGTGGGTTTGAACTGGCCACCTTGCCATTACCTATCGGCGCCACCAGATACCTACAAAAAGAAAGAACAAAAAGGGCTGAGCCGCGGTGGCGTAGTGGTTGGACACGGGACTGCGGCCCACTGGGTTGGAGGTTCAAATCCAGCAGCAAGGCTGGGCCTCCTACTCCCACCACCAGAGGGCAGTGATGCCTCCCGCCCCCCCCCCCAAAAAAAAAAAAGAACGAAAAACAACTCAAGCTCACTGCCATCCAAACAATCCTGACTCCTGGTGGCCCTATAGGACAGGGGAGAGCAGGGGAATAGAAAGCCTCCTTTTTCTCCTGCAGTGTGGCTCGTGGTCTTGAACTGCTGACCAAGAGTGCTACCAGAGACCTCGTCAGGCTGAGCTCCCTCTTGGCACAGCCGAGACAAGCAACCTGCGGAAAGTCCTCCTGCTGGCACACAGCACGCCTGGCTCTCCCCTGCAGGTCTCCAACCAGGGGAATGCCCTCTTGCGGGCGCTCTGCCAGTCGCCTTCCTGGTGCTGTGTGGAGTTTTTGCCAGCTGGTTCATCATCCGGGTTATGCTTCAGAGCCCATGCGGATTCCTCTCCCACCTCTTTCTGAGCCGTCTCTTCCTTCCCGCCCCACGGAACTTAAGAGAAGCACGGCCACTTTGTGGGCAGTTAGATTACGCCACCGAATCCCTGGAGATGACCTCAGTGAACCTCCGAAAGATGGCATGGCGGGGCGGGTGAGGTGGGGGAAGGATTGGGTCCCCAGGGGCGTTGCGTCCTGGGCACGAGGCTGGCGGTGCAAGGAGCTCCTGAGAAAAAGGAGGCTGTCTGCCCCCATAGGGGTTGGGTCTCCAAAAGCCCTTTCTGTCGGGTGGCTGAGTCTGCGTGGACTCGATGGCAGCAGGGGTGGGGTTTGCTGTTGCCGGTTAGGCGAAAAAAGCTTCAGCTCTGCAAGTTTAAAGACGAGAGGGCACTTGAGTTCACGCACCCACGCTCCCCCGCTGCGCACCGCCAGGTACAAGGTCAGGTGCTAAGGTAGCAAGAACGAAGACAGCAAGAAGCCTCCTTCCCTCGTGAGGGCAGGCAGACCCGCGGTGCTAGTGCAGCCAGAAAAACATACACAAGCCCCAAGTGCGCACACAGGAGGCTGGGTGCCAACCTTGTGAAACTGGCGCCCACAAGGCGATTGTTGTGCCGCACCTGGGAGAGAAAGTGAGACTTCTGACAAGCAGAGCGCCGGAGGGAGGCTTTCTGAGGGAACAGGCAGGGTGCCCCACAGTGCCTGTGGCCTTACGTGACTGGAAAAGACGGTGGGCCCTGTAGGAAAGGGCTTGGGGTAGGACAAACCTGGACCTTAAGGTTGGGGATAAATGGGAGGGACCCTGAATGCCATGCTTCAAAGAATGCCAAGACTCATCCTGCAGGGAAGTGGCTGGCCTCCTGAGGTTGATGCTTGCTTTATTGTTGATGTTGTTTTGTTTTCTATTTACGGTGTATGAAGAGCAGCCTGACACGCTCAAATCTCTGTGTTGGCACGATGGCTAGTTTAGCAAGGATGGGTGGTTAAGAAAGAAGAGATGAAAGGCCGAGACCAATGTAAGGGCAAATGCAATACTCCAGGATAAAAACGATGCTGGGCAGAAGGAGAGCGGTGGATGTGAGAGACGTTTCGGGGTCAAATCAATAGACCTTAGTGAATAATTGAATAGGGTCGGGGAGCGGGGAGAACCATCCAACCAAAGTAGCTCGAGAAACTCAATTGCCAGCAAGGCCATTAACCAAGACAGGGACGCAGGAGAGATGGGTCTGGGGGGCGTCTGCTGGGAGTCTGAGCTGCCTGGAGAGGCTCTCCAATTAGCCTCCCCCATACGGAGCTCACGCACGTCTGATGGCTTTGAGAGCCATCAGAGATGAGCTCCAATTTGAACTGTGATTTTTTTCACTGTCACTGCGGCATTCCAGGGGACACACTGGTGTTTTATGGATGCGTTTCTACTGCGGGTGTGTGCACGGGTCTGGGTATCCTCGATGGGTGCGTGTGTATCTGCTGACCACAGAAAATGAGAATAAGACTAGCTACCACGGGGTGGGGGTGAGGGTGAGGGGGTTGTTGGAAGGACTGAAAGCACTCTGCCAGCCCTGGGTAAAAGGCAGCTGTTATCATGACTAGACAGACGTAGGGCCAGTGTGTGAGAGAGTCTGTGTGCCACTTGAAGTAGGCGGTCGTTTATAGGGCACAGTCTGTACATGAAAGTTGTTTAGCACATGCATGACCCACTCACCTGAGCAGCTTTTCTCCCCATTTACAGCGGCATCTGTTGAGGATTCCTGTGGGGGGAGGGGAGAGGGGGGAGTGTGTGGGTTAGGGGCAGAGGCCCAGAGAGGAATGTGTGGGTGTGGGTGTTGGGCAGGCTGTCTGGCTGGAGGCGGTGCCCAGATACAGGACAGAAGCTGTGGCTGCCAGCCTGAGCTGGCATCACAGCGGGGCTTGGCTCACGCTGGGCATCGGCAGTGGCAAGAAATAGCACCACCGAGCAGGCAGAGTTTGCCTTACAAAGCGCGCCCAACGCACCTATGCAAACATCAGGCACAACCCATCCACTGAGGTCTGCACAGGGAAACCAAGTAGCTACCTGGGGGACGATGCCCCTAATCCACCCCAAAGTCCAGAAATAAGTGATAAAGGCTATGCAAATCCTAGGCAAGCATTTCCATACCTGGTCTCTCCACCTGGGACCTTCCTACAGTCTGAATGGTGTCTGAAGCGGAAACATTCAGACAGACCCTGAAAAGGGCTACTGGTTTGGTACACTAACAGTTGATAGGCAAAGGACATGCACCCTTCAGGGGGGTGGGGAGAAGCCCCAGCTCTGAGGAGACAGGAAAAAATGAAAGAAAAGAAAAACCAAAATAGCTGACTCACAGCCAGGCCCACGTGGGTTTCCAAGCCTGTAATTATTTAAGTCAAAAGCCCAGTCTTCTCCCACGGTGGTTTCAAACTGCCGACTATGGGGATCGCAGGCCCGCCTGCAACCACTGCGCCATAAGAAATCTGCCTGGAGTGACACCCGGCAGTGGGGGCAAAGTGGGAAGGGAGGGTGGGGCCCATCGTGGGATGGGGGATGACAAGTCGCACCCACCGAAAAGGCTGAGCCCCTCCTTCAGGCCCGTGGCCACTTTGTACACCGAGGGGTGAGACTCGCTCTTAAATATCTGCAAAACGCTGTCGGAGAAATGGAAGGGTCTGGGGTCACTGAGACGTTCTCCCGAGATCAGTCCTTGAGTTGAGGGCTGCCCCTCCCTTCTCCACGCCTCTGTCTCTCCCTTTAAACAAGGAGGGTGAAACCTTTGTCCTCCTCCTGTCTCTCTTCCTTTTCCTTCAAAGGAGAGAGAGCCTAATAGCCCAGGATCAGAATTAGGGAAACGGAAGCCTCTTGAGAATTATTAGAAGCTTTCGCTTGAGCCCCATGCCTCCCCAGAGACGGCAGCCTGTCTCCACTCCCATACCTGTAAGTGTCTTGATCGATGCTCACCAGGTGGGTCCTGAGAACAAGGCAGGCAGAAGGAAGGAGGCTGGAGCACAGGAGGTTGGCATCGCCTCCCACCCTCACCGTTGAATGCCACCCTCTCTGTCATCTTCCCGGAGCACCACAAATCCTCCTCATGTTCTCCTGAGGGCCCTACACCACTTGACCCTGGGGTTCCTGTCCCAGATCCACGCTCTGTCTGGCTTTTCAGGTCTTCCAATCCCACCCGGGAACCCTGGTACTGTCATGGTTACGTGTTGAGCTGCGAACCCCAAGGGAAGCAGTTCAAAACCACCAAACTGCTCTGAGCAAGAGGAGGCTTCCTAGTCTAGTCGAGTGACAGTCTTGGAAATTCACAGGGACCTGTTCCGCCCTGTCCTATAGGGTCAAGAGAAGTCAGAATCAACCCAGTAGCAGGGAGGTTGGTTTGGGATCCCACCAGGTCAATAACCTACAACACAAATTTCTTAAAGCCCAGGATGGGGACGCTGATGTTGCAGTCTTCCAGCTCCACTCCGATTCGTCTTCGGCCCAGGAACTTGAGCAGCCCTCCCAGAGCTCGAACCTGGAAATGAGTTGGGAGTCAAGCCCAGTGTCCTGGAGACAGGACACTACCTAAGAAGATGCTCTGTCCTCATTTCCAAGGCTCAGGACTCTAGGCAGGCCCTTTCTCCAACCCTCTGCATCCCAGCCTTATCCCCAGATCTCACTCACCGTGAGAAGGCAGTCAAAGGGAATGATGGAGGAGAGGAAGAGGATCTTCTCCGTGGCAGTCATGGAGTCTGGGATGAAGGAATAGTTTCCGGAGAGGAGGCGCTGCTTGCTTATCTCCAGACCTACTTGAGGAGAAGGGAAGAAGAAAGAAGAGTGACGTGGGCAGGCCACAGGATCCGTTCTGAACTAGTTCTGAACCAGAACTTTAGAACTAGCAGAAATTGGAGGGGGGGGGGCGGGTTAGGATGATGTATATACAATTCTTGGAGAGCTGCTGCTGGATTTGAACCACCAACCCAGTGGGCTAGGCAATTCTTAAATTTTGGGGCTGAGCCCCGATGGCATAGTGGTTGTGTGCGGGACTTCGGCCCACTGGCTTGGCATTTCAAATCCAGTAGCAGCTCTACAAGAGCAAGGCTGGGCCTCCCACGCCCACCAGAGGGCAGTGATGTCCCCCCCCCAAAAAAAAAAACAATTCTTAAATCACACACACACAACCCGATTTAACTATGGAAGTGTATGATATGAGTACTCTATTGAAAAAGCCACCACCAGAGAGCAGTGATGCCAAAAAAAAAAAAAAAAAGAAAAGAAAAGAAAAAGCTACCAAAAGAAAAGAAGCCAAACTTGACTAATAGCTTCCATGGGAGAAGGAGGAAGAGTTGTTGCTTAGGCAGCACTGAGTCTATGCTCATGGCAGTGAGATAATGTGGAAATGGATATCAGTATTGGTTGTACAACACAAAGTACAATCAATGGCACGTAATTATACATGTAGAAACTTGAATTGGAAAAAGTTTTGTTGTGCCTATCTTTGCCACAATTAGAGAAATAATCATAATCACATGAAAGCAGTATGAGGAAGAAAACGTTCTGGAAGGGAATGTGGTTGACAGTTGTACAGCTCTTCTTGATGTGGCAGAATGATTAAAGTATGACAGGTGGGTGATGGCGTGCTAATAAAACAGTTTAAAA
Organism: Nesogale talazaci; assembly: GCA_004026705.1. NCBI lineage: Eukaryota > Metazoa > Chordata > Mammalia > Afrosoricida > Tenrecidae > Nesogale > Nesogale talazaci. The sequence goes on from PVJH01045573.1 coordinate 8,773, forward strand.
AGAGATGAAGAAACGGGAGATTAATGATCTCACTTTTTTTCATCCCCTTTTAAGAATGAGGCCATGGAAACCAGAGAGATGGTGGGAGTGGCTTGCCCAAGCTCACATAAGCTGCTAGCTTACAGCTGAAGCAAAGAGCTAAATGTTTCGACTCAGTATCATTCTCTTTTCATGCTACGTATCAAATAAAGCTATCGGAGAACACAACAGCAAAAAGATAAATGGCCCAGGAGACTAAGATAGCCTGGAATAGGGGGCTTTTGACTAAAAACAAAAGGACGGTATTATTAACTCTAATGCTCTGAAATCTCATTAGGATAGAACATTCCCTGGCCTTTTTACAAACCTGCGAAGATGAGAAAAAGAAGTGCCATTGGTTCCTCTGGGTCACTGAGGCAGTGGGTTATGTTTTTGTTTGTTTTTAAATAGGGCTAAATGACTCTGGTTTCAATGGGGAACATTCCAACAACCCAACTGTCCAGGTGTCACTGGTCCCTCTGTTCAGAGGGAGACTCTTATTTCTGGACACTCCAAAGTAGCTGTCCAAAGCTTATTGCGGGGAAAGAGGGGACAGGAAAGATCTTGCAGAGACTAGTACTAGAGCCATGTGGTTACCCAGGCTGGGAGGAGACTAAAGCTAAGGGGGAGAATGCTGTGGATAGTGGATGCAGGCAAACTGTTAAAGGGAGCAGAAGGGACTGGGGAACAGGAACAGGGAATTGAGCAAAGCAAAAGGAAGGCGATACCAAAATCCACACTGGGCAAAAACACAATTTCCGGTTTCTGAGGTTGTGCGTGCTCCTGTGAAGCTGTGAGGGACGCAAAAGAGAAACGGCTATCACCCTGTACATCTAAGTTCTGCTTCTGCCCCACCTTCTCTCTTGCCCAGTTCTAGATTCTGGCTGCAGCTCCCTTGAAACCCAGCCTGTCTTCTGTAACATTCCATACCTTGCCCAGTCCTTACCCAGCTTCCCCAGAAACTGTGACATCGCTTCATCCTGCTTGGCGCTTGTAACAATGGACCGAGGATTGATTTCATCCAGAACTTGGAAAGAAAACAGAGTCTTAATGAGTACGATCTTTATCTTTTGATAAATGGGACCTCTCCTGGCTATCCCTTTGCCCCCTCAAGACTGTCTTTCTTTCCTCGAAGGACAAGGAGCGCTCTGTATGAGGGCAGCACAGACAGGAAGTGGGAAGGAGATTTCAGGGAAGGAAAGAGTCCCGAGACTGGGGAAACTGAGCGATAGGAGGAAAGGAAGAGGCGTGTCCTGGAGATTGTCTTTAGGCTATAAACTCCTGGAAGAGGTGACTGAAGCACCTTATCTCCAGCCCCTGATACAAAATAAATACCAAATATAGATTAACTAGTGAAATTAATTCCTGAGAACAACCCTGAAGATCTGCCTGGGCGTCAACTCATAAAATGTTCTACAGATTGAGTCAGCTTAAGGGCCTCTGAGTACAGAAGGTACAAACTCCCAGCCCCAGAGCCTAGGGGTCCGGCTTCTGGCCCCACCTCTCTGGAGAAGCTTGAGGGACTCATGATCGGGGGCATCTGGCATGAAATGGATGATGGAGTCACTCGTGTCATAGTAGGCAACGCCCAAGAATCCCGAATTCCACAGCACACACAGATGGGTCTGTTCGGCAAGGAAGAAACCCATTTTGAAACCACTCCTAAGATCTTCACGCTAAGCTGAGCCCCCGGTGGCGCAGTGGTTGAGTGCGGGACCCCGCGGTCCACAGGGTTGACCGTTCAAATCCAGCAGCAGCTCTCCAGGAGCAAGGGTGGGCTTCCTACAGTGATGGGGGGAGGCGGGAGGAACTAAAAGGTCTTCATGATAAACTGTGTCTTTCCATCAATTCTGACTTCCAGAGACTCCTGAGTGAGATAAAGTCAGACGGTGCCACGGGCCTCCCAGCCTCCCTGGATAAAGATCTAGCAATCTGCTCCCTGGCAATCTACTGGGATCTTGATTCCAGACAATAAAATTGGAGAGGGTTGTTCAATTCTGTCACATGGAGTCCCTGTCAGTCAAACCTCAAATCGTGGGAACGATCTTGTAAATGAACTTTGTGTTGTGTTTGCTTGAGAGCTTTATATGAAGTAATTGTACATGAACTTTTTTTTGGTGTGTGTGTGTGGGGGGGGGGGCATCACCACCCTGGTGGGAGTGGGAGGCCCAGCCTTGCTCCTGGAGAGCTGCTGCTGGACTTGAACCGACAAGCCCGTGGGTCGCAGTCCCGCACTCAACCACGGGGACTCAGCCCTGTAAACTCAGCCCTATAAAAAGCCCTGAGCTTTTTATAAACTTGTTTTATGAACTTGTCTGTCACCGATGACGGGATTTCAGTTTTACTTTTCTTTCTGATTTCTTTTTTTCTTAGTCACTCAGGCCAATACCTGGGTTTTTTATTTTTTTTGGGGGGGGGGTGGTGGTGGCGGTCTTTTGGGGGTGAGGGGAATCTTTTTTTTTTTTTTTTTTAAACGCGCTGTACCTATTCACACAGCCCACCTCCAGAAATAGGATCGACGACCCTACCCCGTTAAACGGCCCCAAGCGCCGCCACGTTACCATTTCATTGCCACTCTCTGAGTGGCAGGGTCCCCCCACCCCCACCCCCACCCCCACCCCTCCCCCGCTTGGGCCCCTGGGCAGCGGGGGCGGCGAGTGACTGGGCGGGGCTCCGAGGAACCCGCCGCTATGCGAACATTCGCGAACTCTCCCGGCGCCAGAGACCTCGGCGCGCTCTTCCTCGTCGTCCTCCGCCTCCCCCGGGGCCGGCTCTGCGGTCCGGAGCGGGAAGGCGGCCGAGGCCGGCTCCGACCCGGGTGCCCGCGGCGTCCGGCCCGGAGTCGCTCCGACGGAGGCCATGGCCTCGGGCTCTGCAGAGACAGAGAGTGCGGGGGGGGGGGGGGGGGCTTGGAGGGGGGGGGGGCGTGGGGGAGGGGCGGCGCCGATCCGATCCCCAAGGCCCGGCCGGTGGGAAACGCAGCGGTCGTACTTCGTACGCAGGCCACCCGTGGGCCCAGACAGCCGAGTCGTGCCCTCGCCCCTAGGTTCGCGGCCCTAAACCCCGGAATCCCCCGATTTGGGGCAGCCGCCCACGCGCGGCGTTTTCCCGCCTTTCCCGTCCCCCCGGGTAGCGCGGGGCGCCACTTCGCCTCCGCCCGCAGCAATCAGCCCGCGGGAGGGCGCGCGGCCGGCCGGCGCGAGGGCGGGGGTGCGTGCGCGCGCACGCCCCGCCCTCCCAGCTCCTATTGGCCGGAGCGAGCTCGATGAGCAGGAGGAGGGAGGCGCCTGGAGGCTGATTGGTCTCTTTACCGTCAGGGCGGGGCCCCTGCCCTTCAAACTTCCCGCCCTCTGCCGTTGCTTAGCGGCCGCCAGCCTGGGGGCGTGCCTGGGCTTTGATTGACGCGGGGTGGAGCCTGAGAGAAAGCCTGAAACCCCGCGGAGGCCCCGCGCTTCCTGGAAAGGGCCGGGGGGCGCTGGGAGGAGCCCGGCCTTAAAGGGCCAGAGCCACGT
>PVJH01045574.1:0-12313 GCA_004026705.1 Nesogale talazaci
AGTTCTCAACAGCTGGTTTGAGGGGACTAGATTGCCAGTCCTTTCTTCTGAGGCATCACTGGGTAGACTTGACCCTTTGATGTTTTGGTGAGCAGCCTAGTATGTTAGCTGATTACACTACCAGGGCGCAGGGGTCCCAGTGAAAAGCACATTCTACTCTGAAGTGGGGGCCCAGCAATTCCACTTCCAGGAAGCTGTCTCAGGAGAAGTATCACAAAAATGTAATGATACGGATGTTTGACACCCCCTGGCCCTCCCCAACTCTGTATGTAAAGCCCCATCCCTGCTCCCTGGTTAAATAGATGTAGCAGAATTTGATGCCACCATTCGGAAACAGCAGGGCTTCCAGACTCCTTGATATGGAAATAGGCCCCCATGTTTCAGTGCCAAAGGCTGTTATGAAAAGGCAGGCATTGTTTGATTGAAGGTGCCTCCAGGATTTCTGGCCAAAGATTCTGGGACTTTCTCCTTGGCAGGACCTCCCTCAATCAATCGTTCCTTTTTCTAAAGCAGGACATGGAAGGGGCAGCCACCAGCAAGAGCAGTTTCTCAACAAAGCCGCTCTTTTCTGTGCGAGATAATATTTAGATAAAATCAGACATTCCCCAGCAGTTTGCCCAGTCCTTGTTTGGTGAAGTGTTTCTTCTCCTTGACTCCTTTTAAAGGTCTGAGCAGAACTGACAAAGCCCCCTATTCCTGTCCTAGGACAGAGGGACAAAAGCAGTCTGTCCCCAGCCAGACCTTTTCCTGCTGCGCCCCCTGGGAGGAAGCGCTCCCCCCCAACCTTTTAATTGTGACTCAGTACACCTAAAATGTGGCCACGTTAGCCATTTTAAAGTGTACGGTTCAAATGGCAGTCATTCACAATGTTGTTCCAGAACTTTTCCAGCACTCTAAACCCCAGCACGGCCCCCTCCTTGTTCAGGAAGTGGCTGACAATGCCAGTGTCCCCCTTTGTAACGTTTCCTTCCTCCTTCCTCTGGGTGGGGCGCTGAGAGGTGGGCTTCCTCCATTCTCTGATTATGATGCCACATGCAGACACTCACCCCAAAACAAAAGCGCTGGCTTCTCTGTCTCCTGGGTTCTCTGGCTCAGTACCTGGAACAGGACCAAAACTTCTAAGAGCAGATAGAGCCACTGCGGAAGTGAAGCTGGGTCCTAGTGGTGCTCTCTCCCCTGTGGGTGTAGGGGGAAGAAAAGGGTTGCCACTGAGCTGGCTTGAACTCACAGCGACCGCAAGTGGGTCAGAGTGGAACTGCATGCCACAGTTCTCAAAGGTTGCATTTGCAGAAGTAGCCCGACAGCCAAGCCTTTCTTCCAAGGTACCTTCTTGGTGGACTGGAACCTCCAAGTTTGAAGCCAGGCTTAACCATGGGGCTCATCTGGGGACTTCCCACTTTTGATACCAGGTCTAAACCCTTCAGTTGTCAGATCAAGAGAAGGATCAGGAGGGACTTGGGAGGAGCCTAAATGGAGGTGGGGGAGGAGAGTTAGCTGCAGACCATTTCAGAAGTATTTTAAAAGTGTGAACTGTAGGTACAAATATAGGAGTGCATACTTACTAGCCGATTGGCCCTCTTGGTGGAAGCATTTACTACTGCCTGGAAGAGGCAGGGTTTCTTGGCCTCTGCACAACTGCTATTTGGGCCAGATAATTAATTTCTTGCAGTGGGGGCTGTGGACAGCACCCCTGGTCTCTGCTGACCAGGTGTCTCATTGGTACCCTCACCTGCACCCCGTGACAACCGAGTGTGCAGTGGGCCCCCAAATCACTCCCATTTGGGGACCATTGTCCAGGAAGCCAGGCCACCTTGGCTCTCCCAGAGAGAGCCCACCAAGTCTACTTCCACTGTACGGGAAGCAGGACCCACACCCAGTGTGCTGGAGGGACTCAGCCTCCACCCGCCACGGGTCGCCTCATTTCTTTCTTGTAAACAAAAGAAAACAAAAAACCCACACCTTGGGCTGAGTCCTGGTGGCGTAGTGGTTGAGTGCGGGACTGCAGCCCATGGGTTTGGCGGTTCAAATCCAGCAGCAGATCTTCCAGGAGCAAGGCTGGGTAGCTCCCACGACCACCAGAGGGCAATGATGCCCACAAACAAAAAACCCACACCTTTTTAATTATTGTGAATTGTGTGTAGGTTTACAGAGCGGGTCACCAGTTTCACATCCAACAAACCACACACATTCTGCTTCATCTGGCTCCAGCCAATGCCCTCTGTGTTTCCTCATTCACCCCACTACTTCCCGGGGAAGGTTTCCTGTTTTCATTCCCCCGTCTGTTCCCAGCCCTCTGTCCTTGAGTTGAGAAAGGCAGGGTTGAAGGCAAACCGAACCATCTGTTTGGGAAACCTCTTCACAGCCCCGTCTTTGTTGACTGCAGACTGAATTCAATTCCAGACCTGCAGGGTGACGCAGGACCACAGTCTCGTGGGGGGAGGGGGGGGACGTGGGATGGAGCAAAGGGAAGGGCGTACAGGAGGATTGTCTACCAATTCCCAGCAGAGCTATAAACCTGGCATCTTTGATGATTCTGAGTTTCGTTCCACAGTTTTTCCTTCCATTCTCTCCACACCACCCAAGATAAGGCCTTTTAGGGCAGTTGACAATGCGAGCTGGGCACCATCTAGTTCTTCTGGCCTTCAGCAGATGGGTATTGGCAAGACCCGATAATCCACTGGACTACTCATTTCCATGTGTCTTCAGTGTCCACCCTCTTCCCCCTGCCTGAGAGAGATAGAGTTGCCCACCAGAAGACCCTGTGGCACCCCTTCTGATGTTATGTTATACAGACTCCGGAACTGGCAGGAAGGTGTTCACCAGAGGTCTACAGACTTTTTCTCTCAAGGAGAACTGTGCTGTTTTTTAACTTTCTATTTTTCTGTTTTGGGTGGTGTGTGTGTGGTATGTGTGCTAAAATTGAACAGCCTCTAAGTGCCCTGGTTGCAAACTTCCGACTCACTGATAACTCATATTTGCTCTTTTAGTGATATGTAAATTTCCCCTCACTTTGAAACAACTGAATCAGCAAATTCTTCATCTCCACCACCGGTACTTGCTGTAAGTACTTGAGCCTCTTCTAGGATTTAAAGGCTGCATTGCGCAAAGCCAAGTCAATTCAGACTCAGCGTGGCTTTGTAAGGGCGGAGCAGCACTTCTCTGGAGAGGCTCTGAGACTCTAGATCTTTATGGGAGCCCCAGCCTCATCTTTCTGCTGTGGAGCAGGTGGGGGGCTTGAACTGCCGACCTGGTGGTTGGCAGCCTGGAGCTTAACCCACGGCACCACCAGGGCTCATTTTCTGCATCTGGACGTGGAGACATTGGAAGAGAGCTTCTTTGGAAACAGAGTTGTAACGCAGGGGACTGCCTGTAGTCGTAGTCAAGATAAAATGAAGCTCCATTCATTGTTTTCTTAAAGAAAAAAATGACTACTTTGAAATAAAATACTTATAAAGTGGCATCTCTGGGTGGTGAAATGGTTGGGGCACAGTTCACCTTGAGGGGCACTGGAAGCAAGGCCTGGCATCTGTCTGTGGATGGTCAGCCATTCGCGATGGTCTATGACCACATGGGACGCCAGGAGGCAGGATGGATGTGGCAGTAATGGACTGGATAGTAGGAGTAGTAACATGAAGAAATATGGAGACATTGTTCCATGCCAGGCACAAGTCCAGATGTTTCTGTGTGCACATTCATTTAATCCTCACTGCAACACTGTCTGGTAAGTACTAACAGGGCAATGTAGTGAATTAAATAATACAAGGGGGTATCCCAAAAAAACCAGGACTTTTTCTTCAAAGCTACCAGTATGTATTTTATTTTTTTACAAAGTAACCTCATCTCCTTCAAAGTACTCTCTACTACACTGAAAACATTTGTCAAATCTATAATTCCATTCTTGGAAACATTTTTCAAACTCATCTATTTGTGTGACTGACAGCACCTCCCTCCTGTTTTGCTTCAACTCTTCTGTGTCACCAATCACTGTTCTTTCATGTCCCTTTACACTCATAGAAACAAAAAGAAGTTTCATGGAATGACGTCAGTGTGTGCGGTAGGAGAGGCATGCTGTAGGGTGCCTGGTGGGGCTTGATTAAGGGCAATGTAGCTGACAGGATAGGAAACTGAATATGAAGGAAGGCCAAATATGATAAGTGGGACAAGAGGAAAGAACTAGGAGGCAAAGGATATTCAGAGGCCTAAATACAGGCCTGTACATATGTAAATATATTTATTTATAATGATTGGGAATAAATCTATGTACATATATTTATATGTTAAGTATTAAGGTAGCAGACAGACATTGGGCCTCTGCTCGAGTACTCCCTCAATGCAAGAACACTCTGTTCTAACAACCTGGCATTCTGTGGTGCTCACCCTCCTGAAATGATCACTGGAAGCAAAATGGGTGCATAAGCAAATGTGGTGATGAAAGCTGATAGTGCTTGTCTATCAAAAGATATATTCTTTTTGGACTGAACCCCAGTGACATAAGTGGTTGAGTGAGGAACTGCAGCCCGCAGGCTTGGTGGTCCAAATCCAGAGGTGGCTGGGTAGCGCCCACAACCACCAGAGGCAGTGATGCCCACAAAAAAATAATATTTTTTTTAATTAAAGAAAAAAGATGTAGTCTTTTGATACATCTGGAGTCTTAAAGGCTTGAGTCTTAAAGGCTTAGAGATAAACAAGCAGTCATCTAGGTGAGATGCAAAAAACCCACATGGAAGAAGCACATCACCTGTGTGATCATGCGGTGTCGATGGGATCAGGTTATCAGGCATCAAAGACCCAGAACAAAAAATCAAGTGAATGAGGGGGAGCAGGGAGTGGAGACCCCAGGCCATCTGCAGACAACTGAACATCCCCTTACAGAGGGCTCACAAGGAAGAGATGAACCAGGCAGGGTGCAATATAGCCTCGAGGAAACACTACTTCCTTCTAGTTCTTTAATGTTTTCCCCTGCCCATTGTTATGATCCCAATTCTACCTTACAAATCTGGCTGGTCAAGAGGATGTACACTGGTACAGATAAGACCTAGAAACACAGGGAATCCAGGATAGATGAATCCCTTAGGACCAGTGCTGTGAGTGGTGATATTGGGAGGGCAGAGGGAAGGTGGGGGGGGGGGTAACTGACCACAGTGATCAACATTGCCCCCTCCCAAGGGGGAACCTATCACAATGATCAACATATGACCTCCTCCCAGGGGGACAGACAAAAGAAAAATGAGTGAAGGCAGACAGCGGTTGGTGTAAGACACGAAAACAATTTTTTTGACATGAACTTTTTTTTTTATAAATTATCAAGGGTTCATGAGGAAGAGAGGGTGGAGGAATGGGGGAAATGAGCTGATACCAAGAGCTCACATAGAAAGAAAGTGTTTTGAGAATGATGATGGTAACAAATGTACAAATGTGCTTGACAGTAGATTATGTATGACTTGTGATAAGACTTATATGAGCCTCCCAAAAAATGATTCAAAAAAAGACAGAGACATGCTGGGGGGTTTGGGGGCACCAAACTGGCACATTGAGATGACTGCATGAGCAGGTGCATTGTTGTGGTGGCAAAATCCATCCGCTGTTTGCCATAAATCAGGCCTTTTTTGTGGTACACTGTGGTACAATCTTTTCAGAACCTCTAAATCAGAAGTTTTATTAACTGTCGTGGTGGAACCAACATCAAATATATTATGACATTTTCATCCATTTGGCAAGTTGACGGATGTTCAGAACAAGTTCTGTCATCAATAGACAATTCACTTATTTTGAAACGAGAAAACCACTCATATACTTGAGTTTTTCTCATAACGCTGTCCTTGTTAGCTGTGTTCAGCATCACAACAGTTTCTGCGGCAAATTTCTTAAGCAGGAAGCAAAATTTCACAGCCACACGCTATCCTCTTAAATAGACCATGCCATTTTTTGAGTGAAACGGCTTCCACAAAAAAATTCTCCGTCACCAGAGAGAACCTACCCAGGCGATGCCACTGGGTGCACTAACTCAGAGGGAGTGACTTGATGCTTACCAGCAGGAAAGATGCATATTAAGAAAGCTCCACTCTGCCCAGCGCAATTCTCTTGTTTTCTGGGGTTCCCCCACCTCGATTGGCTCTTCTAGTCATAGCCATTGTTATGCCCACCCAAAGTCCGAGGCTTTCCTGATAGGTCTGGCTGAGAAGGTCAGGGAAGACCCTGATTGGATTTTACGATTCTGCTGTGAGTGATTGTTATCAGGGTCATTTGTGATTGACAGCCTGCTGGGTCTCAAACCAGCCATTTCAGCAGCAGGGAGCAGTGAGAAATTTCACTACCAGCAACAGAGAAGAGCCAGGAGTGGCCTGCCCTTGGGGCCTTTATTGGCAGCCCTGGAAAATCATAGAACACGGTCTGAGCAGGGCAGAGGCTAGGCCTGGGGGCAGAGGGCCAGAGAGAGGCCTGCACAGCAGGAAAAGAAGCAATTCTGAGCATTTCTCTACTGAACTGTCATCGGTGAACTTCCCTACTAACCCTCATCAGGATGAGCACTGTGGGAGGAGACAGAGCCAGAATTGTTTGAGGGGCGGGCATGTCTAACCTCAGCCTCTAGAAGTCTGCCCTGGGGGATCTGATGTGGGTTGTGACTGTCGTCCTGCCTGGCGTCCTGGGGGCATCGTGGCTGTGCTGGGTTGCTAACCACCAGGCTGGGCAGTTTGAAAGCACCGGGTGCTCTGGGGGAGCAGGAAGGGGCTTTCTTACCCTGTCCTTTCGGGTCGTTATGAGTGGGCACCCACTCCATGGCAGGGTTTTTTTTCCTCCCCGGCCTAGCTGAAGGAGGTCAGAGGTCATCCCCACACCGCTTCATTGTTTACAGTCAGTCCACTTGTTTTATAGGCGAGACCAGTGCTGAGAGGGGGTGAAGGGGTTTGGGCTTGCCCAATGTTACACAGCTGGGATTCAAGGCTGGGGAGAAAGCTGGCTACTTTAGGAAAATGTATTTGTCCAACAGCAAGAGAGAGAGGGAAAACCTAGTCTATTAAGAGGTTTAAGAACTAAAGCTTCTGGAGACATTTGGAGTTCAGGGAGGTTGACAGGACAAAGCAGTCATGTTGGGTTATGGGAAGGTACTTAAATACCTTTTCCAAATGAACTGATACCAAGGACTCGAGTAGGAAGAGAATGTTTTGGAAAATGTGCTTGACACAGTCAAAGTACGGATTGTTATAAGAACCCCAATAAGATAGTTGAAAACATTTTTTGTTTTTCTTTTTGGCATCACTGCTCTCTGGTGCAAGTAGGATAAAAGCATTTTTTTGCATTGTGTTTTCAACAAATATTTACACAGTAGATTAGGTTTTTATGTAACCATTTCTTTCTTTTTTATTATTAAATCAATTTATTGGGGGCTCATACAACTCATCACAATCCACACACACATCCTTTGTGTCAAGTACATTGGTTTCCCTCATCGTTCTCAAAGCACTTGCTTTCTACTTGAACCCCTGGTATCTGCTGCTCATTTTCCCCCTCCCTCCCCTGTCCCCCCTGAACCCTTGATAATTTAAATAATTATTATTACTTCAGCATATCTTACACCATCCAAGATCTCCTTTCACCCACTTCTCTGCTGTCTGTCCCCCAGGGAGGAGGTTATATGTAGATCCTTGCAATCTGTTCTCCCTTTCTATCCCAACTTCCCTCCACCCTCTCATTATCACCCTTCCCACCACTGGTCCTGAGGGGTTTATCTATCCTAGATTCCTTGTGTTTCCAGTTCCTATCTGTACCAGTGTACATCCTCTGATCTAGCTGAATTTGTAAGGTAGAATTGGGATCATAATAATGGGGGGCAGGAAGCATTAACTAGAGGAAACTTGTATGTTTCATCAGTGCTACACTGCGCCCTGATGGGCTTGTCTCCGCCCTGGGACCCTTCTGTAAGGGCATGTCCAATTGCCTACAGATGGGCTTTGGGATCCCACTCTGAACCCGCCCTCATTCATAGTGAGGATTTTTTGTTCTTTGATGCCTGATAGCTGATTGGGGCCCATGCAACTCATCACAATCCATACATGCATCCATTGTGTCAAGTACATTAGTATATGTGTTGCCCTTGTCATTCTCAAAGCATTTGCTTTCTACGTAAGCCCTTGGTATCAGCTCCTCATCCACCTTCCCCATCCCCCTTCCTCATGAACCCTTGATCATTTATAAGGTAGTATTTTTTTGTCATATCTTACACTGCCCAAAGTCTCCCTTCACTCTCTTCCCTGTCGTCTGTTCCCCAGGGAGGAGGTTATATGTTGATCCTTATAATCGGTTTCCCCTTTCAACCCCACCTTCCCGTCACCCTCCCAGTATTGCTACTCTCCACTGGTCCTGAAGAGAACATCGGTCCTGGATTCTCTGTGTTTCTGGTTCTTATCTGTACCAGTGGACATCCTGCGGTCCAGCCGGATTTGTAAAGTGGGATTGTGGTCCTGATAGTGGGGGGCGGGGTGGTGGGATAAGGAGGCATGGAAGAACTAGAGGAAAGTTGTCTGCTTCATTGTTGCTCCGTTGTAGGCTGCCCGGTTGATGTATAACCATTTCTGTATAACTTGTTCAGTGACATTGGTTACATACAGTTCAATCCAAAAGAAAGCAGAGAATTATAAAAATAAAACAAATTCAGAATGAGTTAAAAAGGAAAACTACAGAGAATAGGTTACATATTGTGAGGTGGGTTCACATTAGGTTGTTGACCCCTATGACCCCATAGGACCACTGATTCTGAGAACATTGGGGGGTGGTGGGGGTGGTGAGGAAGTGAAGGAGGGACAAACAAAGCCACAGACAGGGGAACAACTAGGGAATTAAAGGAGAAGGACGTATAGATCCTGGCATTGTGGGAGCAACAGCAATCTAGCTGAGAGGAAGTCCTAAGAGGTGAATGTGATGGCGAGGCAGGAGGAAGGTAAAAGGAAATAGGATATAGTTAGGAAGCAAAACTATGGATAGAGGTATAAGCATAAGTGTACATATGTTAATATATTAGTTAATAAAAATAGAAGTATTTGCCTATGTACATATGTTTACATGGCAATACACTGAGGAAGCAGAGGGGCATTAGGCTTCTGTTCATGCCCTCTTTCATGCAAGAACATTTTGCTCGCACAACCTGGCATTTTGTGATGCTCACCCTCCCGACACAATCGCTGGAGACACCAACAAGACGGGTGCATAAGCAACTGTGGTGAAGAAAGCTGATGGTGCGAGGCTATCAAAAGATATAGCATCTGGGTGTTACAGGCTTGAAGATAAACAAGCAGACATCTAGCAAAGCCCACACGGCAGCAGCACGACAGCCTGTGTGCTCACGAGGTGTCCTCACGGGATCAGGTAACAGACACCAGAAGACCCAAAGCAAGCACAAAAAGAAACATGGTCAAAACGGGGTGTTGGTGGAAGGGCAGGTAATACAAGTCTCAGACTTCACCCCGGGTGGCTTAGCAACACTCTTAGCCTCCCTGTGGCAAAGAGAAGCCGTGCACTGGGGTGGAACCATGAGCTTGCTCGCTTTCAGGAAGAAAGAGCGCTGCCAGTGTGTGCCAGCCTTCTCCAACCTCTCCACATCCCATCACAGCCAGATTTCTTTCCTTTGGTAATTTGCGCATCACCTCGCTCCTCCAATCAGAAATACGTTTCAAAAGGCTAGGCCCTTGTCTGTCTCCTTAAACATCTGTTGGCCCTGGCCCATGGCAAGCATGGCGAATGCGTGCTGACTGAGACAGTGGCTGAGAGGAGGATTTCATAAATCTGAGTACAAACGCTCCCCTAACTCCCCAGGCAGGGTTCGGGCGCCTCTCTCTACCCACCCTCTCTTAGGGGCAGCCTTCTACCACAGCACAGGGGATTGGCTGAGCAGCCCCCACGCCCCCAGCGTCATACCCATGGCTAAGCCACCATCTATTTTTGTGAAAAACAAAGCAAAAACAGGCAAACCCCAGGCCTGTCGCATGCAGGCGATTCTGGCTGATAGCGAGCCTGTCCGGCAGAGGAAACAGGAACGTCTCGCTTTCCAGGAAAGCACACGCGGCCGAAGCGCGCCTGGAAGTCCAAGGAAGCTCCGGCTATCCGCGGAAAGCTGGCAGGGCCACGGGCGAGTTCCAGACCGCAAATGTCCGCTTCCGGGGAGCGCGGAAAAGCCACGTGGAAAAATGGCCTGCAAGCGCAGTCCACCGACGCTAAAGAGGAGCCCCCACTCCCCCCCCAAAAAGCTAAAGAGAGCGGGAGGGCACACACACACACACACACACACACACACACACACACGGGAGCGGTCCCGCCTCCGACTGAGCGAGGGGCGCTGAGTCTCGGCCTCCGTGGGTTCGGGACCAGGCGAGGGTCGGGCTGTCTTAGTGGCCGAGCTGGTGACGGAGTGCGGGCTCGGGACCGGGGCCTGAGCACGCCCAGCTGAGCCCTGTCCCTGGTGGGGCCCAGACTCCTTTCCAGCCCCTTCCGGCCACCGGACCGACTCATTTTCGTTTAGCGTCCGCGGCATTTGGCAGAAACCACCTTTGCTGTCACTGTCCAGCCCCTCGTGGACACAAGATCGCGAGGCCTTGACCCAGGAGGCCCGCGGGAGCATCATGCGTCTGCGCGGCGCTGCTGGTGAGGACCGCGGAGCGCAGCGGGGTCACCGCCCGCGGCTCCTTCCAGGGAAGGACCAGGAGCCTGCGGGGCTGTCTGGGGACTTTGGGCGTGATCGGGAGAGACTGGGCCTGGAGAGGGACGCCATGCGGGGCCAAGGAGCAGGGAGGAGGCTGCCACCTGTCCCGAGGGCGCAGCCCCCCACCTCTTTCTCGGGGCGTCCACCTGGGGGGCTCCAACTGCTGGTCCAGGGAAGCGTTTAACCACTGCCCCCTGCCCCTTTACAACAGTCACTCGCGTGGGAAACCACATGCACACAGTGCCGTGCCCCTTCCCCACAGTGCCTCATGTGTGGGGACCCCCAACCAGAACCTTCTTATCCTTGATGCTTCATCACTGCCCTTTTGCTGCTGTTGGGAATCATGGCGGACATACCTGCTAGGCAGGATGTATTTTCTTTCTTTTTTGTGTGTGTGGCATCACTGCCCTGGTGGGAGTAGCAAGCCCAGCCTTGCTGCTGGATTTGAACTGTCAACCCTGTGGGTCGCAGTCCTGCAAACTACCACTAAACCATCAGGGCTCAGCCAGGATGTATTTTCTTTGTCATAAATTGAACGTAATTAAAGCATGGTAATGAATCACAGAAACAACAATTATATAGGTGAAATAGTTATTTCTAATGACAAATAAATGACATTGTGTCTTGAAGCACAGGGTACCAAGGTACTCTATATGGGCTTATCTGCATGTGGGCGGGCCCGCCTGGAGACCGTTAAAGGAGAGGAGCGGTGTCTCGGGTCCTAAGGTCATCGGAGATAGGCATTTTCTGAGGGTCATTTGACTCCCCAAGGGGTCGCGACCCACAGGCTGAGAAAGGCTGCTCTAGAGGCAGGTTCTCTGGGGAGAGGAAGCAACCCGTGAAGAATGGCTAACAGCTGTGATGGGAGAAAAGGGCGCTCTACCGGCTGGAAGAGCCCCCTGAGCTCCCCACACATCTGTCCAGATTGCACGGTCCTCCGGGTTTCAAGCTGTGCCGAGCTGGGCTTCCGGGCGGGGCTGGCAGGCCACTCCTGTCATTTCCGCCCGAACATTTCTGCTTTCTTTTATCACCAGTTGACGAACGGTTTCCTCTCCCTAAAATGTGGCAAGGGAATCACAGGCAGCTCAAGGGCCCCGGCGGTGCGTGTGTTATGAACTGAGCTGCTAACTGCAAGGACAAGAGTTCGAATCCAACCTCCACTCTCAGGAGAAGAATGAAACTTGTTTATCCTGTGAAGATGTACAGCTTCTCAGCCCTGTGCAGGGTTTGCTATTTTGGGTGAGTTAGGCGTTCATTGAGCCACCTCGGAAGAGTCACTTCACCTCTCTGGACTGTTACGATGAGGAAATATGGGGCCTGTAAGCTTGATCTATAGGAAAGCAGAATTTGATGGCTTGCAAACTCTCTCCCAGTATTAATCCTGATGTCAGCACTGCCCCTCGGTCTATCTGCAATACCCAAAGAGGCCACAAGGAGGAGGTGTTACCCTGCCAGAAACGCTGTGCCGCTTACCCTTTATCTGGTGCCTGACCAGTAAGAATTGGACTGTTTTAACACCAGGACAGCGGTTTGAAACTACCAGCCTCTGGGAGAGAGAGAGTCGAGGTGTAATACTACCGCCAAGGGGGCCCTTCTGTGCCGCGTGATAGGGTCACTATGGGC
>PVJH01045575.1:0-12329 GCA_004026705.1 Nesogale talazaci
TGTTGTTGTTCTCGCCTATGGCTCAGCCATCTTTGCCTACATGAGGCCAAACTCCAAGAAAATGAGTGAAGGGGATAAAGTGATCTCTGTGTTCTACTCAGTCATAACATCTATGGCGAACCCCTTCATTTACAGCCTGAGGAACAAGGATGTGAAAGAGGCATTTAGGAAAGCATTTGGAAGATAGACCCTTCCAGACACAGTGATCATTATTTTTATACATGCTCATGGAGAAGAATAATTTTCAAATTGTTGAATACTTCTCACAGATTGCTTTCACATCCCAGATAATCTCTGGCAAATTTATACTTTATGGTTCCAGTTGTTCTTAGAACAGTTTTTTTGTTGTCTGTCAAGCTTTTAATACTGAAGGAAGTTTTCATTTATAGTGACCTTTTCACTTAAGAATCCTCTTCTATTAGTTTTTTAATTTACAGCTACTTGCCATATTCATCTGATGCCAATATGTATGTATAATAGAATCCCAGTAGAATATATCTTAAATCCCCACCCCCAATTTTGTGGGAGATAAATCCATGTGTTTTTCCTATAAAATCTTCTATTTGGAATGTTGTTGTGGCTCTGTAAGAAATCTTGAACTACAGCTTAGTCAATTCAACCACAGATAACCATTTGCCAATATGAGAACTATAAACTCACATTTCCACAAACATCTTACTCTGGGATCTTCCACACTGGCTCCCATCTGAGAACCATTGCTGATTTAAAGCAGTTAGAAATTAGACTCAATCTCTCGACATTGAAACTCTAAGACCAGAAACTTCTTCCACAACAAAATACAAAATATTTCCCCCATACATGCTCACCCTTCTCCCACAAACTAATTTTATCTAGCATCCATTAAGTTCTCCCCTTTGTGAAGAATAGCTGGAGTTTGAAATGCTTCTGCAGGAGGGTAAGTTTGCCGTTTGAGTTGAATTTAGCCTTTTCTAACTACTAATCTATGCGGTTCTGGTGGAAGCCTCACGTTCATATTGGTACAGAATCTGAAAATCCTGTAGAGACTTGTAGAGTGAAATATATGAAAGTTTACCTACAGATTGTCAAAACTTAGTTGGTAGAATATTATTTAAGAAGACAACAAATGTTATACACAGAGCACAGGGCTAAATTATTTATCTGCAGAACTAAAACATGAAAATGGCAGACAGATGCAGTCTCAAGTTCCCAATCAACAGATAATCTCAAAACAAGAGAGATTTGAACCAAAGTCCAATGGCTCTTAAGTCTACAACCAGGGGAAGGTAACCCCCAGCTTCTTCTCACACTAGTGTTTCAGTTTAAAGCTCAAAGGAGTGTTTCAGTATCTTGTAGTCCGCATCAAGTTTGTTAAAGGCCAAGTTCAATTAACTCAGTGAGCCAAATTGGGTCCCTTTGATAGGACTTGTGAAGAAAGCTGAATATCCCAGAAAATCAAATCCCCAAATTTAGGCAGCCTTCCATAGGAGGCCTAGACCACTAAAAAGCAGGAAACAAACTCAGTAGACAAGCTGTGCTATTGTAGTTCAGTACATCTGAATGCTTTTTTAAGGTAATAGAGAAATGTATTTCAGAGATTTCTGAAATAAGGGTACGAAAGTGATTTGATGCAGCTTCTCAAGAAATATTATAAGGTGGCTGTCTAGTGTTTATGGCCCAATTATAACTTGTGCATTCTAGAATCAATTCTTCACAGAACCTCACTTCACTCAGAGCCAGATTTTCATTCTAAAATGGAATTTGGAGACCAACAGGTCTAAAGACATTAGTTAGAGAAACATTCATGTAGTAATTGAATTGAATAAAGTTCAGATATTGAGTCTTTGATGACAATTAAAAAAATACTCCAGGGTATATCTGGGTGTAGAAAAGTTTAAAAATTTAACAGTAATTATTGCTCCCCAGGCGCTGTTCTATTTACAATACCTAATATTACTTTAGGTTAAACTCAGGTTAAAAGATTTCCTTCCAGAAAAACTCTTAAAGCTGGGGGGGAGGGGGGGGGTTTCCTGGTGAATTTTGGTTTAAGTTCTTCAATTAAATTGTGTTGAATGAATGATGATGTTGTAAGTCTCAGTCCAGGGGATGTGTCAGCCTCCAGGAATGTTTGCAACACAGGCATGCAAATAGCTACTAGGATATCAATTCCCAGAATAAAGGAACATCACCTTTCTTTACCAGTTATCTACCTTTTTGTTTATACACCCACTACCAGTACTTATGCATGCCGGTTCTCCAGGTGAGGAGGTTGAGATGAGGAGGGGAAAAAATTCATCAATTTAGGAGTCTGATCTCAATTCTTTGCACTAGGATGGGCTCTGCTTCCATGCTCTTGCTCCTGTCTGCTTCTCATCTGATTTCTAGAGAGAATCTGTGCCCTTCTGTGCAGCTTCTCCTGCCTGATAAGACTCATAAACCCTGCCCTTCTTTCCTATGAGGAGGATTAAGCTACCAATGGAGAATCTAAGAAGAGCTATGGATACTCAAGGCCTCGCCTTCTTATATCAAAATCACCTGGGCTAATTGTCTGCCCCTAACTGCATCAATGGTTCCTCTTCTGGCTCTTCCTTTTTGATTACCCTTATCCTCTTGGGTTTTCACTTGAGGAGCAGCAAGGCCAAGGGCAAGGGTCTTCCTGTGGTTGGACATCTGCTCAAGGCCATGTGAAGATGCTTCTCGGGGTGTGCTGGCTCACTGGAATAATCCTTCTCCATTGAGATGGGCTGACTGACTCTTGAACCTGGTCATGCACTCCCAGACTCAAAACCAGGCTCACTGCTTTGAGTCAATTCCTTCTCATACAGACGCTGTACAAAGGCTCCTCTGGATTTCTGAGCCCATAATTTTTACTGTAGACCACCTGTTCTTTAACTCCTACAAGGCAGCTGGCGTGTCTGAACACAGCTCCATGTGTAACCCACTGCATTAGCAGAGCTCCAGAGATATTCCTAAAGTCCATAGCCAAAGTGGCCCCATCTTTTTACTCTCCTCTCTTATTTCAGAGGGTGAATGCATTGTTTGTGTGCTAATTCAGGTGTGGGAGTGTCAGTTTAAGTTTATTTCATTCCTCGTTCATTGAAATAACTGACAATATACTCCTGTTAACTGTCAGGTAATGTGTGATTACAGATGAAAGAGATAAGTGATAGTTATTTCCTAGAGGTAAGAGATACTCACCAGAAGAAGAAAGGGCAGCCAGTCTATCATACAGAGACAAGTTTGTCGAAACAGATCATTAAATTATTAAAGACAATGCAATAATTTCATGAAAGAAGGTGGGGGAACAACTTCAACATGTGATTCAGTTTAATTCTAGGCAACAAATCAGTGGTCCAATTCCCAAACCAAAGTCCCTGCCATGAGTAGGTTCTGAGTCATGAGGACCCTCTAGGACAGAGCAGAACTGACCCTGCGGGCTTCTCAGACAGTAACTCTACTGGAGCAGAAAGCCTCTTCTTTCTCCCCAGCAGCCTGTGTTGTAGAACTGCTAGCTTTGGGTTTAGCAGCCCAAGGCTTCACCCACTCCACCAGCAGGCTCTAAATTTGCTAAGTTAGAAGGAACAAAATATTCAAGAACAATTGCAATGTTTTGGGGGAAATGTGAAAATTCTCCCCTAAACACTTCCTTTTCTTTTAAAACCTCACTTCTTGGGCTGAACCCTTGTGGCGTAGTGGTTGTGTGCAGGACTGTGGCCCACTGGGTTGGTGGTTCAAATACAGCAGCAGCTCTCCAGGAGCAAGGCTGGGCCTCCTACTCCCACCAGAGGGCAGTGATGCCCACAAAAAAACCCACCTCCTATCTGTAACTGCTATTAGTTAAGAGCTTATGGATTATCGATCCATAATAGTAGATAGTTTATTCGCTATGACATAGATTTCCAAGGAAGAAAGTTACGTTCTTATTTCAGACATATATAATAATGTTTATTTCCCTTCAGACTTTCAGTAATAAAGAGGTTCAAGAAATATTTGAAGCACACAACTATTATAAATGAATACTATAGTAAATTAATTGATCAAAATTGAGCCTTAATGGTAAGTGCTGGAGGATTTTCTTGTACAATTTTCTCTACTTTGTATATGTTTGAAAGTTTCCAGAATAAAAACAAAATTTGAAAATTAAGGAAGAAATATGTGGCTAAACTAAGGCAATGTTTCACTTTTACCTTCATTCTATATACGTATTTAAATATTTCTAAGTTAAACAAGCAATTAAAGAATATGCAAAGTAAAAATAATCAAAATCAATATCTCATGTCTTCAAATACAGCAGGCATATCTGAATATGGTTTGTCCATAATAACTAACTAGTTTCCTAAACATGCAGTTACTTATAGTTTACTAGCTAACCTTGATCAGTGTCTTAACTTTTTGCGGTATTTTACATTTTATTCAATATCTGCATAAATTCTATAAAATGTGAAGAATGAAAATTCCCATTTTACAGATGTACAAACCTAGTCACAGAAAGTCTATGTAGCTTACTTTTGTTCTCACATTAATTATCCACCATAATCAGATAGGCTTCATCTCCCAGATGCAGGGATCACTTAACACCTGAAAATTCAAGAACTCCTCAAGAAGAAGGACACAGTCAGAGGACTAGCTTTATCTGATTTTAGCACCTGCTACCGAGCCACAGTGGTGAGAACAGCATGGTACTGGCATAATGACAGATACTCAGACAACTGAAAAGTACAGAAAACACAGAAGTAAAACGATCAGCATATGATCAGACAACTAATCTTTGATAAGGGCCCCCCAAAAGCGTGAGGCAATGCCCTCTTTAATGGATGGTGCTGGAAACAATGGATATCCACATGTAGAAAAATGAACCAAGATGGACATATCACACCGTGCACAAGAACAAACTCAAGGAGGATCATAGACCTAGAAGTAAACCCCCAAATTATTAGGACCATTAAGGAAGCAATTAGGACAAACCTGAGAACATTGGTGTAGGGAATACGTACACTAACTGAACTAGGGAAAGGTAAGCACACAGGTGAACCAGAAATAGACAAGTGGGATCTACTAAGGATAAAACACCTGTGTGCCTCGAAAGATTTCACCAAGAGGATAACAAGGCACCCCACAGAATGGAAGAGGACTTTTAGCAAAGATACAACAGAGAAGAATAGGCTTATTACAAAAATCAAAATACCCTCATGACCTGCAAAAAGATGAAAACAGTTAACCCCCTGAGGAAGTGGGCAAAAGAACTGAAAAGAAGCTCCACTATACAGAAGACCCATATGGCCAATAAGCACATAAGAAGATGCTTCTGATTCTTAGCTATCAGAGAGATGCAATTTAAAACAACCATGAGATACCATCAAACACCCTTGTGGTTAGCCAAACTCAGAAAATCAGAGAGCAACAAATGTTGGAAGAGATGTGGTGAGACAGGAACTCTCCTCCACTGCTGGTGATCATATAGATAGTTACTGCTTCTGTGGAAAGTGATCTTGCAATTTCTAAAACAATTGGAAATTGATCTACTAGCTATTCCTTTACTGGGCATATACTCAGAATAGACAATAAATAGACCACAATCTGTTGTCTGTACTCCACTGTTTATTGCAGCACAATTCACAATCACAAAGAGCTGGAAACAACCTAAATTTCCATCAACAGATGAGTGGATCAGTAAACTCTGGTACATAAACGCAATGGAGTACTATACATCCCTAAAAAGCACTGATGATCACATGAAACATGTTGTTTCATAGGAAGAGTGTGAGGAAATTATGCTAAGCAAAGTCAGGCAATCACAAAAGGTGAGTCCTCTGAGGTAGAACTTGAGTCCTCTAGTGTAAGCATAACCAGCACAGTAGGTATCGAAGAAAAGTCACTTATCTAACAATGCACAGATTAAGATACACAAAGTTGGGTGGAGGTCAGACCAAACCCAAGGAGGTGCAGGCTAATCCAATATAGATTAGGGAAAAAGGGGGATGGGAGAGAGAGAAATGGTGGGCCTGAGAGTGAGAAGATAGCACAGAGGGTGTAGGGCACTAACCCAACCAGGGGCAGAGTATTGGTTATGCCTCCACAGTATCTGAAGTGTGCATACAGACTCCATCATGGCACACCAAACCATGAGGGTAACGTAACCATGAGGCATGAAAAATTGGGCTACAAGGCCAGTCCCAACCAGAGCAAAACCAACCCCCTCCATAGAAGTACATGTGACAAAGAAGAACAAATCTACAAGTTGGGGTGAGGGGTCAATATATCATGCCCACATGGGAGAAAACCTAGAAGAAAAAAGAGAGAGGAACAGTCTAGACCCCATATTGGCACACCAAGCCCAGAGGAAGATGTCTCAGCCTAGAACTGCTAAGGCACCAAGATCACAGTGGGGCCCACTATAGCTCAAGACATGTTGTCCCTTTATTGGAGCATACTGTGACAGAGGACAATACTGGGGACACACAGCCGGGAGAAAGTGCTCTCTGAAACCCCCACAATGGGGCAAAACAAGAAGGAAATCAGCAACAGGAGCAAAACCAAGCCACAAAGCCTCTTAAGATTCCCCCCAAATAGACTTCAGGCTAGGAGGGCCAGGCTAGGGTGCGGAATTCCCCCCGCACCAGTGGGGAGATAGTCATAAAGGTCAGTGGACAAATCTGGAAGCATGAATAGGTTTTTTGCTATTGTTGCTGGGTGTTTTGTTTTGTTTCTGCTTGGGTTTTCTCCTTGTTTGTTTCTGTTTTTTCCCTCTTTTCTGACTTCTCTGTCTTTTTGGTCAATCGTTTGTTTTCTATTCATTTGTCTCTGCCATTGCTGGTATGCTTATATACACAAGACAGGCATGGAAGCAAACGTGAGGAGAAACAATGGAATCAATGCTCCCAGCAGGATTTAAGGGGAGTAGAAGGGGGTGGGAGGAAAGTGCCATGTTAAACAGCACCATAGATAGGAGAACAACTAGGGAATAAAAATCAATCATGAGGATATATTGATTCTGGAAGTGCTGAAACAACAGCAATCTAGCTGAGAGGAAGTCCTGTGAGGCAAAAGTAGGACAAGCATGATGGCGAGGCAGAAGGAAGGAAAAAGGAAACAGAGGAATGATCTAGGAAGCAAAGCTGTGGATAGAGGTATAAGCATAGGGGTATCCATAAAGAATTACATTCATCTATAAAAATAGAGGTATTGGCCTATGTACATATATTTATATTGCAATACACTGAGGTAGTGGACAACCTCTGGGCCTCTCCTCATACTTTCCCTCAATACAAGATGCTGTTCTAACCAAATTGGCAATCTGAGATGCTCACCCTCTGACACAATCGCTGAAAACAAAATGGGTGAATAAACAAGTGTGGTGAAGAATGCATATGGTGCACAACTATTAAAAGATATAGCATCTGGCATCTTAAAGGTTTGAAATGAAACAAGTGACCATCCAGCAGAGAAACAACAAGCCCACATGGAAGAAGTTCACCAGCCTGTATGAGCATGAGGTGTCATTGAGACCAGGTTACACATCAGAAGATCCTTAACAATCAAACAAACAAAACCCTATGGTTAAGAATAAGGGGGGATCAGAGCAGAGACCCAAAGGCCATCTGTAGACAGTGGAACTGCCCCCACAGAGAGGTCACAAGGAAGGGATGTGTCAACCAGTGTGCAGTAGAATACCGATGAAACACTCAACATTTCTCTGGTTCCTTGAGGCTTCCTTACCCCCACCATCATGACACCAGTGATGCCTCTCACTTTAGACTAGACCTGGGGAGGGGGGGGTGCAAGGGGTTTAAAAGAGGAGATGATAGGAAAGGCTCAATAGAAAGTAACTGTCTCAAAAGAATGATGGCTACATATGTACAAATATGCCTGATACAATTGACATATGGATTGTAATAAGTTTTAAAAGAACTCTCAGTAAAATGATTAAAGTTTTTTAAAATTGGGGACTCAGGAAGATGGCAGCCAGATAGGTAGCTCACGTTTGAAGCTCCTGGAGATTGTTGAGTGGAGGTGACTTGAAGAGGAGGGAGCTCTCAAATTGGGTTGCTGATTCCTAGGAAAGGTCAGAGACCTCCTCTGAACCAGAAGCAGGCACAAATCACATGCCAGTACTCCCCACAGAGGCTGCCTCTCTGCACAGGCACTGCCATCTCTTTTGCAGCACAGTTCAGTGAGTCCATGCCGAAACCGTGGGTGGAGAGGTCCACATTGCATCGGTGCCTGCGCAAATCGCCAGTCAGTCCTCCCCACTCAGGGTGCCCAGGGTCCCATAGGGATACTCCATGCAGGTCCACACCCTGCCCCACTCCCAGAGATTCTTGTCCTGAGCAGGGAAGCCAACCAGCCCCTCCCCCACTCAGGAGGCCCATGCCCAGGCACACCATAAGGCAGTCGGAGGCATTGTGCCCCACCGCTGCCTACCTTTGTGCTAAGTGCCAGCCTGTCCCCTCCTTGCCAGGCTCCTGCTCTCCCCCCCCCCCAATACCACACATATTCAGAGAGTCCCACAAAGCCACGACACTTAGGACCCACCAAACCGTGGACACAAGTGTGGCAGATACTGCTCCAGCTGGGCAGTAGGAAACCAGCATTAGCAACTAGCCCAAGACATGTTCCCACAGCCCTGCTCAATCCTACCCTCCCCACTGTGCTCTGAGCAAGTAGAGAACCTGCACACCAGTGGAAGACCTCCCCTCTACCCACCTATCTGTGGGAAGTGCCCCTAGCCAGGATCAGATCACCCAGTCCCCAATCCATCCCCTGCACTGTTCCATCAAGCACAAACTGAACGCCCACACTCCCCACAGACACCGTCACTCCCCACGGTCACTGGCACTCCCCACAAACATTGCCAGTTCTTTTGCAGTGGAATTCAGGGTGCCCACTCTGGGACCCATGGGCAGAGAGGTCCATATTACCTTGGCGCCCGCACAAATTGCCAGCCAGTCCTCTCCACCCCAAAGTGCCAGGGTCCCATGGGGACACACTATGCAGACCTGCTTCCCCCCTCCCACACTCCCAAAGATTCTTGCCCCTAGTGAAGCAGCTAGCCAGCCCCTCCCCCACTCAGGAGGCCCATGCCCAGGCACCATAAGGCATCCAGCGGCTTTTTGTCATGCCAGAGGCTATTTCCCACCTATTTGTGGGACGTGCTCCTAGCCAGAAACAGATCACCCAATCCCCAACCCCTCCCCTAAACTGACTCCCATGCAATTGGTCAACACTTTCCATCAGACCTACAACGTGCCCAGCTACAAACAGTTCCTGAGGTGACCTGAGGGAAGCTATCATACAAAGCATAGGGGAAGGAAAGAGGGGATCCACAGCAGGACAAAGGGGAAACACAACCCCTCAAGGCAGCCTACAGAAAATCCAACACCAGCTTCCCAAAGAGAGAACCCAGGGCTCCGAAACACCAAAGGAAATGCCACCTAATTCGAATAAATCAAACAAAAACCAGCTAGCTGCTTCCACAGTGTCAACAAAAGAGAAAACAAATCCAGTGCAAGATGGCAAGCTGGACCTAACAGCAGCCATAGAAAATGTGGATGTAGATCAACCACAGAAAGAAATCTTCAGAATGTTGCTAAGATGCATGCAGGCCATGAGCAAGACATTAGAGAAGAAGGAAGAGTTGATAAAGGAGACAAAGGCCATGCACCAAAGAAAAACACAAGAACTAAGGTGTGAGCTAACAAAAACTAATAGTAAACTTTCTGATTTCTCCCAGAAGAATGGAGGAGGCAGAGAACAGGACCAGTGACCTAGAGGACTTGCACGTGGAAATGAAGAAATGTGAGAAAAAGTCTAACAAGTCTGTGAGAGAAACATCAGAAGTTCGTCTGGTGCTATGAAAAAAACAACATTAGAGTTATTGGTCTACCGGGAAGGTGCATCAAGGAAACCAACCTCCAAAATAGTGATGGAATTCTTGAAGGAAAACTTCTGTCATTTAAAGAATGAAAACCAGACAACCATCCAGGAGGCTGAAAGAACACCAGCTAGACTGAACCCCAAGAAGAAAACTCCAAGACATATAGTTGTTAAACTATCCAATTACATGAAAAAGAAGAATGAGAGCAGCCGGGGCAAAACAGGCAATCACATATAAAAGCAAACAGATAAGAATATGCTTAGCCCTATCAATGGAAACTATGAAGAAGAGAGAGTGAAGCACCTTATTCCGAAAACTGCAGGAAAACCAGGCAAAACCAAGAATACTCTACCCAGCTAAATTATCTATCAAAATTTATGGAGAAGTGAGAGTCTTCCCAGACAAGAAAAACCTCAAAGAATATGCTAAAAGGAAACCAGTCCAACAAAAGATCCTCACTGACCCATCGGGGGCAGAAGAACAACAATCACCAAGCACATACAAGAGACTGCCAAACAGAATGACTCTACCCAGAGACCATCAAAGGAATTACAGCCCCCAAAATAACTCTGGCTCAGCAATGGAAGACAGATAAGAATGAACCAAAGACACACCTAGGCACAACCCATGGATATAGAAAAACACTCAACACATGAGCGAAAAAATGACAACACAGAATGCACAGATAAATCAGGCCTTAAGAAACAGAGATTAATAGACTGGCTTAGAAAACATAGCCCCTCAATCTGCTGCCTACAGGAGACACATCTTAAGATCACAGAAAAAAATCATATTGAGAATCAAAGGGAGGAGAAAAATATACCAGGAAAATAGCAACTCAAAAAAAAAGCAGGGGTAACAATCTTAATCTGAGATAAAATTTACCTCAAAGTGCAAACTATAAAAAGAAATAAGGAGGGGCACTATATAATGCTCAAGGGAAGGGTAGACAATGAACCAATAAGCATTTTAAACACATATTCTCTGAATGAGGGACCTGCTGAATACATCAACCAAACACTCCAAAAGATGAAAAAAGAATTCATAGCCTCAACAACTATAGTGGGTGACTTCAATATAACACTCTCAGAGAAAGACAGATCACAGGGAAAGAAACTCAACAAAGAGGCTTGATATCTAAGCACTACAATTAGACAATTTGATTTGGTATATATCTACAGTTTTTAACCCAAATTAAAAAACAATTCACATTCTTTTTATCCCCACATGGAACATAGTCAAGGATAGACAACATGCTGGGACATAAGGTGAATCTATATAAATTTAAGCACATTGATATAATACAGAACTCTCAGACCACTATGCCATAAGGTTCAAAATCAAAAAAGAAAAAAAAGAAGATGAAGAGAACTAACGAAAATAATTGGAGAATGAATAATTCTCTATTGCAAAAGGATTGCGCATTGGCCCAGATCAGAGATGAAATTAAAACATTTCTAGAAACCAATGAGAATGAAAACACGACATACCAAAACTTATGGGACACAGCAAAGGCGGTTTTCAGAGGAAGTTTCTTGCAATACATGTACACTGAGAAAAGGAAGAGCATCTCATAATTGACATGCTGGCACAGGATTTACAACAAATAGAGCGGAGTCAGCAGGGCTATCCCACTAATAGCAAAAGAAAAGAAATAATAAAAAGCAGGGCTGAGATTCAGGAGAGGGAAAACAAGGAAACAATGGGAAAAAATAATGCTACTGAAAGTTGGTTCTTTGAAAGAATTAACAAAATTGACAAACCTCTGGCAGACTTAGAAAGGAGGGACAAAATTTCAATAGCAAAAATGAGAGATGAAAGAGGGACTATCACAACTGACCCTAGTAAAATCAAAAGGATAATTACACAGTACTACAAAGAGCTATACTCCAATGAATTCAACAATTTGGGAGACCTGGACAAAGTCTTGGAAAAACAATTCCTCCCTACATTATCCCCAATGGACATCAAGAATCTCAACAGACACGTAACAATAAAGAAACAGACAAGATTGTCAAGGGATTACCAACAACAACAACAACAAAAAAAAAAAAACACCTGGACCAGATGGCTTTACAGGAGAATTCTACCAAGCATTCAGGGAAGAAATGACACCGATCCTACACAAACTCTTCCAAAACATAGAAAAAAGATGGCAAACGCCAAACTCCTTCTATGAACCTCGTCTAACATTGATACCACAACTGGGCAAGGATCCCATGGGAATTGAGAACTACAGTCCAATATCCCTAATGAACATTGATGCAAAAATTCTTAATAAAATACCAACCAACAGAATACAAAAGTATATAAAACAAATAATTCACCATGACCAAGTGGGTTTCATACCCGGGATGCATGGATGGTTCAACATATGAAAGACCATTAGTATCATTCGCCACATTGGCATGAAAAACTATAAGAACCACATGATACTATCAATAGATGCGGGAAAAACATTTGACAGCATCCAACA